>JAJIYU010008694.1:0-17733 GCA_030144865.1 Tinospora cordifolia | reverse complement strand
TGTTGGTAAAAATGACATTTAGCAACAAAAAATTATTTATTGCTAAATTTGTTTTTAATCTTATTAATTTTTTTTTTATAAAAAGTAGTAACAAAATTATTATTTTTGTTGTTAAAAGTAATATTTATCAATAAAAAAAATTAGTTGCTATTTTTATAAAATTCTTTTAATGAAAACAGCAATATTTTTTTTTTGTTGCTAAAAGCAATATTTAACAACAAAAATTATTTTGTTGCTAAAAATTGTGTTGCTAAATATCAAAATTGGTGTAGTGTTAGTAGGGAGATAAAATAATTCATGTTAAGGCCAAGAGCAATAAGTTACATCATGAGTATGTACATAAGAAACAATTTAGGTCCAGTTGTAATATGTAATACCCCAAAAATTATTGTGAATAAATTGAATAAATAAATAATTAATTAACTTAATAAATAATTAAATAACGTGTTAAAAATTAATATTAAATATTAATCTTGGAAAATAATAATAATAAATAATATACAAGTAATCTAAAATGATTAAATAATACATAAAGTGCACTATTTTCATGTGTGATAAAAGCCTTAAAATATTTTTCAAGTATCATATAATTTTGTACCGTCACATGTGGACCCGCTAATGACAACTGTCAAAACAAAGGCAAAACTAGAAAATGACACAAAACTTCTTTAGGAGTTTCTAATGGTTTATCTTTCTCTTACGTCTCTGAAGTTCCTCTATGCTCACATTCTGCACCACTGGCTCCGCCTCCTCTATCCTGGTGTCCAATTCTGTACCACCTAATGTACCTCTTCTACAACCCCGTCTATACATTGGTCTAGAGCAGTTGTCGATGCTTCTAACATCTCACATTATGCTCTAATCAATTCCTCTAGCTGTTGCATAGAATTAGCAACTGGTTGTGATGGCAGAACAGGTTCTCGTGGTTGCTTACATGGATGACCTCTTGGCATTTTTAATCTACATAAGCATGATCATAATCTATTTATCTCTATTTACACAGTCCACAAATTTAAAACACAAATGTTATAATTTTCATTTATCTTGAGGATTCGTCAGTACTTAGATCTTTTTCCAAAAATGACAGTTCTTCTTTACTGAGCAAATAACTTACTATTTACTTTCCAACTATTCATCATTCGTAATATGGATAGTTCTTTCTATCTATTTACAATCTTAAAATATGACCCTGCTATTTACAACAAAACATTGACCTCTGCTCTCCTGATTTCTAGAGAGCATACCTCTTGTGAGCTCTTTCAATTTGCTTGCTTATAGAGGGTCCCTCTGCCCTCCTTTTCTTATCTGGGTTCACACTTGTGGAGCTGCCATATGATGTATGTGCAGCTTCAACTGGGGCTCCTTCAAATCTGCCCATGATTCCTGATTGATGGGGATCTTATAGGTTAGCAATTTTTTCACCATTGCCTCTAAGCAAGTCAGTTTTGCTTGTGTGTGCTCATGATTGTTGAAAATCACATCGATAATTGCTCTGACCGGACGATACGTTCACAGTCCAACGAACTAATTCAACACATAGTCAAAGATATAGCACATAAACCCCACGATAGAAATCATGTACATCATCACAACCTAACTAAGGTAATTTCCTAATTATGTAACCAACCAAAAATTTATAATTTTTTTTTAAATTTTAATTAAATAAAATTAATTTAGAATAATTTGATAAATAAATCTCATAGGTCACAAAATCACATATAATGACAAATAAACATTAGACGTAATGCTTAAAAATTATGATTCAAAATTTTAAAGCAAAGAAAAGTTGCAGTTAAGTTGTCGTGCCCTAAAAGTGACATTTTACCTATTGAGGTAAAATAGTAATTTCATTGCCCTGAGAGTAAAATGGTTATTTTACCTTAATACTAACAATGCACATTAATAAAAGCGACATGTGGATAATGTTTATAAAATAGGGCCTGTTCAAAGGATTAATAAATTTTATTAAAAATATTGTGAATTTATTGAATAAGAATAGAAGAAAATTTAAGTATATGTACATATAGATTATACTGTACATAGAGTAAGTTAATTAATAAAAATCAGTAAAATTAACAAATAAAATAAGTTCAACGTCCACTAATAAAATATGATATAGATGAATGCATCAAAAGGTTAATAAATAATTAAATTAAAATTAATGAAATCAATAGACTACATGAATCGTAATACCCCAAGAGTTCAGAAAATTTTTTGCATAATAGTTAAAGTAAATAAACATAAAATAAAATACTTGAAAAATATAAATTTTAATTCTTAGGGCTAAAAAAACCAAAGACAAGGGGTACAATGGTAATTTTACCACCTAGGGGAAAATAGTCGTTTCACCTAAATATTGACACATATATACAAATAAAAGCGACTTGTAAATAATTTACATAAAATAAAATATTTTATGTAAATTATATTAAATAAAAACAAAAATAAAAATAAAATAGAAGTTATTCAAATTTTATTAATCAATAAAAGATTTAAGAAATTAAATTTTGGTACACAAAACATAAAATAAAATGAGAAACTAGGGAGAAAATGATATAAAATAAGTATATTTAGATGTATAAAGGGGTGTAGATTGTATATAATGTATTTACATGTAAAATTAAGTCCAATTGCACACAAAAACAATCAAAAACTCCATCCACTTCCTTTCCCACGTTCACTTAGAGATTAGGAAGCAAAGAGTTGGATTTGGATCAAACATTACAAAGATAACAAAAAAAAAGAGTCCTAAACACACTCAAATTCTTTCTTATCCTTATCAAACAAACTCGACTTCTATTCTAATTTAAAAGTAGCGCCTCCCACATCATTCTCCTCCTGAATTTTGACTTTTGTCCTCCCATTCCCTCCCCTAGTTGCTCCCACATGTTATCACAAGAAGAAGGTACACGAAAGTTGAGATTTTAGTCCAAGAATCATCATAAATCGATTCTACTAGGTAATATGCAACACCATCTCTTCTCTTCTTTCTTTCTCCATTCTTTTCCATTCATTAGATGTTGATTTCCTTTTCCATCTTTTGTTCTAGTCATCCTCTAACTTCAACCATAGAGAAAGGTTACAAGGTACCAATCCACACCAACAATCCCTAGTACAAGGTACCAATCCACACCATGATCACTACACCTTCTTCTCTTTTGTTTTCTCCTTTTCGTCCTCTTAATTGGATCATTCTTTCCATCATAAATTTCTGAGATATTTTCCTACTCCCATCATCAAAATAAAAACTTAAATCAGCTCGAGGAGGATCTAATAACTCTAGTTTGGAGCACACATCATCAACGATATGCTTCGCGTAGCGGTAGGGAGGTATAATGATCCTATTCCTTTGTAATTATTGCTTTTTGAATACTAGCAATTAATTTAATGCTCTAGAGGATTATAAGTTTATGGAAACATGAAAAATTTAAGGAAATCGCAAGTTTGCATGGAGGAAAGATCAAATATACATGTGTAATCATGAAACCAAGGATTATGCATAGCATATAAGGGGTGCAGTGATCAAGATGGTAAAATAGGGTAAATAATGCATTGTTGATAAGAAACCACCAAATTAGGTTGCTAGAAAAATAAGGTTCTAAGTCACATATGGTGTTAATGCTAAGGTACAGTGAAGAAACACATAAATAAAGCATGTATACATGAATTAACTGGTGTATATACACGATTTAGGATGTTGAGTATAATTGCACGAGGGTGATCTTTCCATACATTTAGAAGTCAACCTAGCAAGTGAGGTTGCTGGAAAATGGGGATTCCAGTCACATATAATGTTAATATTGGACTATTATAAAGTAACACACTTATAAGACATGTATGCATGAAATAATTAGGATATATACATATTTAAGGAATCGTTAAGCATGGTCACAAGTGGTGTGATGTTTGATGGATGTATGAGTTAGCAATCAGCAAGGTAGTTTGCTGGAAACTAATGATTAAACTCGATTAAACGTTCACAATTGGGTATGAAACCTTACTATGCATCCAACAAGGGAAATATGTATGTAAGTTATGAAAACAACTATGATTTCGTGCATTTGATGCATGTTGATTAAGCTTGAATATTTAATACAAAGGTCTAAAAAGTAATTAGATAGTTAATGTTCATAGTTGGAAAAAGGGCAAGTCTAGTCAAACTACTGAGTAAGGGCAACAATGTGCACTGAAATATCAAATGATGCACTGTTCGCAATGTTTAGTAGGAAACCATTTAGAATTATGGCTTAAAGATATTTGAGAATATTCAAACACTAAAAAGAATTATTTCAAATATTTTAGGTTAAGAATCCAAAATAGTTGGAGCAATAATACAGAGATTGAACGAAATCAAAGAATCAACCAATAAGGTGGAGATGATTATCTTGCTCCCTAGTCTTATTTGATCTTTAAATATTAACCATAATATGTTTTTACTTTATTTTCAATGCCTAGAGGCATGCTAGGAAATGTTTGATATTGATTAAATACTATGAGTTTTTCTTGTTGGCATGAATGATGTATAACATGATATATGTATCCATGCTCGTTGCTTACTCGCTTCATGACATGAGATTTTATGCATGCTTGAAATTACATGTTTATTTGTTACATTCTATTCTGAGATGATAAGCATTATGACAATGAATTATTGTGTGAAACTAAAGTAAGTTAACTTAAGATTAGAACCACGGACGCAGTGGTCCATGGGGGATCACTGTAGGTGTTCTTGCGATTGGAGCAATGGTTAGTCCGTAGTTCCCAATGATAGAACAATAAGTGAGTCCCTAGTTTTTGGTGATGAAGCGATGGGTGAGTCCCTTTTTCTTAGGTTAGGTGATGGGTGTGTCCCTATATCCCATTGGAATCTTGCATTTTGTGCATTTTCCTAGTCTCTTTTGATCTGATGATGATGAGAGAACACTGAGAGTTAATCTTTCGATATAATTAACAACTATTGAACAATTGAATGTTTGAAATGCCTAATGTATGCTAAGTGTTTCCACGTTTGATGTTTTGACTTCAATAATATATGGATGTACTGTGTATGATCTATTGGGCTCTTGAACTCACCCCACCTTTCTATTTCAGGTGACATTTGAGGCGGTGTTTGTTGAACGACATCTTCAGGACATTTTACTAGCTAGTTTGTAACCTCACTGTAAGGGTTGTTTTATGAAATTTTTATTTGATTAGTTATTATAGATTGGACATGTGGTCCACTAGACTAATTTAAGTTATTAATTTCCTTTATGATTTAAACTTCGGCTACTTAGGCCATGTTTAGAAATCTTAGTTGGAAACTTTGTTCCATGTTTTATTAAACGTTAAATGTTAACATTAATGATTTAATTATTTGACTATTTCTGTATCTTTCCATGTGTTACCCCTTGATTTGTTTAAAGCGTTGATTAATTATTTATGAGAGTTTTGGTGTGTCCGAGATGTGTTTGATATGATTTGAAACGTGAGAAAGTAATGTCTTGGTTCTTGGCGAATGACACGTGCATAGATATTTAATGTAGAATGGGTGCGCTCCTCCATGTGTGACCCCAATTTGATAGAAATGAAGGATTAAGAACTGGGTGCTACATGAATAAAGAGAATAAGCAATAGGCTCTTATGTATAACTAAAGACAGACATGTGACAAGTGTGTGGATGTTAGTTGCATAGTAGACTAACTATGCTATAGATATTTTATGTATAATCTGCATTAGTGTAATAGAAAATTTAGTGTATTTGTTTATCTTGAGTTAAATATGCATTTAGAGCATTGTTGTATGATTAGTTGCATATTAGCATGATTTAATGTTATTTCTAGCATTTTTATATGAATATAATGTTCGAGAAAGGTTTTCAGTGTTTATGCAGGTTTAGAATGAACCAAAATAGGAATAGGAGCACTCGCGAGGAGTTGAAAATGGCCAAAAATGAAGAAAAGTCACTAATGACTGCGGTCGGTAACGCCGACCACGAAAAACGGAACAAGGAACAAGAAGAAAATAACCTCTTGCTGTGGACCGCGGTCGGTCATTTATGGACCGCGATCGCTCGAGAGATTTCACATATTCGATTTTTTTATCGTACTATGGACCAAGGTCGATCACTTATGGACCGCGGTCAGTAGATGTGTTTTATTATTTTAGGGTTTTCTTTAGTGAAATACTATAAATAGGTCATTGTAGTAGGGTTTTAGAGGATGATCTATTTTAAGAACGAAAAATTTCAAGAGAAAAACGGCTGACAAAGGAGAACAGAGAGAAGAAAGAGAAGAATTGAAGATTAAGGTCCAAGATTTGAGTATGTTTATTTATGATCTAAATTCTTTGATGTGTGAACTCTTAATCATGTCAGACTAGGTTTATTTCAAGTCTAGGATGTAAATCTAGATTGTAGAATCCCGATATTCTTATTTTGATTAATCTATTTCTGAGGTTTTGTTTTATAATTTGGATTCTTAATACTTTCTTTTTACTGGCCATAAAAGGAATGATTATAGAATGTTAATCTAACTCAGGAGAGAGGATTTATACTCTGAAAATCAAATTATAGACTTAGATCAATCAATTGACTGGGAGGTTGTTGATTGCCTAGGAGGTTGCACATTATAATTGTGTTTAATGCATTAAACTATTAATTGTATGCCTCGAGAGAGGGTATTAGTAATTAGACTAATAGGTGTTAAGGTACTTCGGGAGAAGGCTTTGATGACTAATGCTAGAACCTATGGAACAAAGGAATTTGATTAATTGAAATAGGAATTGAAGGTGATAACAAGAAAGTTTACTATCCTAGATAATTTAATCTAAAAAGTTTTCAATAATTTACTTTTCAGTTTTATATTTGTCTATTTTTAGGAGTTTAATTCTCATTCTTAATCAATCGAATTTGTAGCTTTAATAAAGTTTAAATTTGATAGTAAATTGGGCTTTTAGATAGTTGAGTTTTATACGTTCCCTGAGGACGATATCCGGTCTTATCAGTTATTACTATTGCGATCCCGTACACTTGCGGGGTCATCAATAGTGGACTAGGAGTAGTGTAAGAAAACAAGTTAGGAGCATGGGTATATGTAATACCCTGATAAATTCTCAAATAAAAATATACAAGATCATTATAAATCCATGGAAGTACTAAGCACATTGAATAATACCATAGTAAAATGGTAATTTGACCACCCAAGGGTAAAATGGTAATTTAGCCACCTAGGGTAAAATTGTCAATTTACATAAAAAATGAACTGTAGAACAACACTGTGCAAAACAGTGAATGATTTTAAGTACGAAAAGTTATTTTGACAAATCGGAGGTGAAATGGTAATTTTGCCACAAGACAACGACAAAATGGTCATTTCATCAAAGACTAGACACTTGTACCATTATAAAAACAATGTGAGAATAATTAATATGAAATAGAACAAGATAAAGTGTCTTGAAAACATTGTAGAAAATAACAAAGATTAAATCAATAAAATTTATGTAAATTAAAGAATATGCCTATGTGGACTTTTGGGGCATAGTACAAATTATTAGGGAATAAATACACAAAAATTTTTGAATAATTCATTTATAAATAACCACTTGAATGAACACCCAAATGATTTAAAAAAAGACTTAAATGAAGGGTCAAAATAAGAGCTTATAGTATAAGCAGTGGGCCTGGTAGCTAAAATAATTTGACACTGACATGTGTGCATAGTGTGGGCCTAAGAGTTGATTAATAAACAACATTGGGACATGGAACATACTCAAGTGAAACCCCTCATTAGATTTTGAAATTTGAAATTTCAAACTAAATAAAAAATAAAAATAACCAACGAAGTTACTAAAAATCTACACTTTTAAAAACCTCATTGTTTTCAAACAAAAAAAAATAGAGAATTAGAAAGGTTTCTAAAATGAAATCAACTTAAAAGAATGTATTACCAACTTTTAAAAATATTATTGCTGTAACACCCCAACCCCCAAGAGACAAGTTTAAGCTTAAGTACAAGGCGGGTTGGGTCCTATGTTACATTTACAAGTACACAACTTACATCTCAATTCCTTTATTTAAACCCTTATTGAAAACGTTCATGGATACATCACAATGTACTAAATTTCAATTTAATAAGACTGTACAATTAGATAAAGGAATATTGAAACACTTTATTTATTCAAATAAAATAAAGAAAGTTACATTCTTAAATCAAAACTTGAGTACATAACTTTCAAAACTTAAATAAATTTCAGTGGAAGTATTAAATTCAAAATTTGGGCAACATGTCCTTAAAATATACCTTTCAAAACTTAAAAATAATTTAATATCCATAGCCTTCATGATTCAAGTCAATTTCCTAAAAAATAAAAGGAATGGGTGAGCACATAGCCCAATGGATCATTCATTAAACAACTAAGTTACTATTTCAAATCAATAGCACATCCAAATTCAAACACTTTCATGCATTAAGTGATTCAAGCAATTTTTTGGTTGTAGTTGATGTTAAAACTGAAAGGGGTTCTACTCCCTTAATGTTCTTAATTTAGATACCCTTCTTTAGGGTGGAAAGACATTTCTTTGTCATTTTTCATTGGATGCCACATTCCAAGTATCCCTTAGTTGTGCCCCGCAACCACACACTCCAAGCATGTGTTAAGAAAACCCATAGCACCCATACGGGTCACTATGACAATACGTAGTTCTTATCTTTAATTTCTTATATTTAAGAATCATATAATCATAAAAGAAATTCAAAATATAAATATCAAAATTTTAAACAACCAAGAAAGCATGTAAACATTACATAGCATGTTTGATACATTGAATTAAATCCTAAGCATGAATTCTAAGCATGGCATACTCTCATGAGTGATTAAAACATAAAAATATGTTGAACTAAAATTAAATTATGATTAAACATGCTGAAACTAAAATAAAACATGCTAAAAACTAGAATTCAAGCAAGCATGAACATGCTAGAAATTTGAAAAAGAAAAGTAGAAGTTCAAGAAATCTCCTCCACCTTAATTTGAGTTTCTTTGTAGAATCCGACAGAGGTTTCCCTTATCCACCACTTTTAGAATTTCTAATCACCAATAAAAATACTTCAACAACTCTCTAAAACATTAAAATAAGAACTTCTCGCACAAGAAAGAAAAGAGTGTGAGAAGGGGTGCCAAGAAGAAGACAAGAACAAGCAAAGAGGGAAGTGTCAACTCTTTTCTTTGGAATGAGATGAATGTGAGCAAGAGTGGATATTTATAGGTGTTCACGAACATAAGGGGGGCATCTAGGGCAGGCAGGGCAGTCCACCACGTCTTGGCATATTTCCAAACTCATAAGGGGATGGTTTGGGCGAGAAAGGCAAGTGTGCTCATGGTTGGCAAGTGGGACCACTAAGGTTTTCAATCAAAGTGTGAGCAAAATCTTTGAACCTTATTTGTTTCTTTTATGTGTGTGAACACAATTAAAGGTTTAATTATACATTTTAATCTCTCTTGGACGTCCTCTATTAGTAGGGAAACATTCTAATGTGTTGTAATTCATAAAATTAAATAAGTTTCTAATATGGTTACATAAAACAAAGCTTTGAAATGTTTCTTATTTCCCTTGAATTCTCTCCCTTTTTGGTTCCACATGTGAGCATAAGGTAAGTTTCTATTTTCTAATTTTTTTCCAGGTGAAGGAATCTTTCTATATCTCTTTAAATCAACCACTCTCATTAAACTTCTATCTTTAGTTTGTCACATGTGTACCCACACATACATTTATGAAACATTTTATATGTAACCTTAGTATACATGATCATTTATCTTGGCATATGAAATCATTCTTCATGGTTTCAAATAATGGACACGTCCCATGGAGCTTAGGTTGGGTAGGGTGCACATGATCATGGTGCTCCACCCATATGATTTACACATGTTAGGGGTGGCCATGACTTTATGAGTTCACAAAAATCAAATAAAAATTAATATCTCCTTATTTACATGGAAATATGATTTATATCCTATAGTTTTGGAATCACATGAACCTAATGCACATTTTAAGGTATGGTTTGGCCCAAAGTGATTTTTTCTCAAAAACTTTCCTTATTTAAGACCCACTGAGGTCACTTGAAAAATGAAAATTAAAATCTTGGCTAATTGCTCTGATTTTCAGATATGTTATTCATTTTGTTAGTTCATTCATTTCATTCGTTTCAGGTCATTTCGATCCCCCAAAGTACCTTAAATGATGATTCTTTCTAATTTGGACCCCCTAGAGGACTTTTGGCAAATAAAAGCCTTAACCTCGACCAATTGTTCTAATTTTTGGATATGTTGTCTCCTTAGTTGGTTCATGTCACCTTACTTCATTTTAAGTTGTTTTGGGTCCCTAAGGGGCACTAAATGAGAGTTTCGAAAACCTACCAAATTTAGCCTTGAAATGAACTCGGTTTCATTTTGCACCCAAATTTCATTAAATAAATGATAAATTTCATTTAATTAAGTATTGAGGATTTAGGGTATTACAACCTGCCCTCCTTAGAAAAATTTCATCTTTGAAATTTGTACATAACTAAGGATTTTTAGTGAATAGATGTGGATACTTGGTCTTCATCTCACTTTTGAGTTCCTAAGTATCTTGTTCCACCCTGTGATGTTTTCACAATACCTTCACTAATGGGATATCCTTCATTTGTAGACTCTGTACTTTATGGTCAAGGATTATGTCTGGTGTTTCCTTGTAAGTAGCATCACCTTGAAAATTTACTTCCTCCTAGTAGATAATGTGAGAGGGGTCAGATTCGTACTTTCTCCCATTTCCTTTAATGTCTAAGACACAAGAGCTCAACATAGACTCTAGTGTCTGGGTAACTCTCTCAAACTTACTGACTTGATTTGTGGATCTGGTTGGCAAAAATTAGCCACTTTAGTGAGATGATTCGCAATTTTTCATACAGTGTTTTTTTCCTATGTCATAGGGTATCATCAACATCTAACCTAAGGTCAGTATACTTGTCCTATTCAATTTCCTCTATCAGGCTTGTAAGTCATTCATCTTTCTTTTGATCACCCCCAATCTAATTGCAAAAGATTCAGTGGGCAAGACATGTTGTAGAGATAGGCTCATTTTTCATTTTAGGGTCATACCCAACCTAAAGTTCTCAATCTATCTGAAGATCAAAGATCTTTTTTGTCATACCCCACCTCCATCTCAATGGACTCAACCACAAGGTAGGCCTCAGGTTATTACTAACACTTTCTATTCCTAGACTTTCTATTTTGAACCTTCAAAATATAACAACAAGGATTCTTAAGGGAATAAATTTCATTTATTGAAAAGAATAGGTACAAAACCTTATCAAAGCTTAGAACTCATAAATGCTTAAATAAGGGGCTAATCAAGTTCTCCTGATATATTTTTTTTATACTAGGGTCTCTAGGGTAGGTCTTGATCTTCTTGAGCCTCAACAGTAAACATTCTGGCCTAGTTTTGCCCACAGCCCTGATTTTGCCCCTAGTTGGCATTCTGCTATTGTTTTCTACTCTGAAAACAATCATTTTGACCTCTTTCTTGAGTGTTTTGTCATTTGTGGCTGAGGAGCCTGAGCGGGTGTAGTCTGGCAGTTTCTTACTACATGACCCTTCTACCTGCACACACAGCACAGTTCCTTCTTCCTCACCTGTTCTTTTAGTTTATCTTTATTTTGCTCCTATTTCTAGGTCTGTGGTGCCTTCCCACCACTTTTATTCTTTTTCTAGGTATTGGTTCTCTATTTCATTACTAGGACTCTTGTTCTTTCCTCTCAACCTCTGTTCTAAGTTGAGTTCATTCCCTAGGATTCCTGTATGTCTTTAAGTTTAGAATCATAATCACTTTTTGAATCTCAATCTTGAGACCTTGAGTAAACCAATTAGTTTTAATTCTTTCTTTTTAGATCAGCTTCCAAGAGAACTTATCCAATTCAGTAAACTTTCTCTCATACTCAACTACAATCAAGTCCTTCTGATTCAACTTGAAAAATTCCTCTTGTAGCTTCCACAGTGTCATATCTGGAAAAAACTTTTCATGGAAGACCTCTTTGAACTCTTCCTGGCTCATCCTTTTAACGTCAATGTTTGTTTCAGGAAACATTCGTACTACCATGACTTTAGATTCAATTTCTAGGTTCTCGATCTGTTCAATGGCCTAAAAGTTTTTCTCTTAGGTTATTTTCATGGATGGGTATAAGATTTGGTCTCAAAGCAAATAAACAGTAAAGCATGCATATCACACAATCATACAATCAAGCTAGCACAACAAGCTTCCAAGCTTCCACATAAGCTTTCAGGTTCAAGTGTCTCATACCACTCTAACCATTCCACTTAGGCTTCCACCCAAAACAGAGCCGCACCAAACAATTTTGCAAATTGCTCGATAACTAAGCTTCTCTAGCCCACTATACTCTATAGTCCCATACCAGCGAGCATATACAAACCTGTTCTGCTAGAGTTACCTATCATTCACCACACATGGTCCATCATTCTCCGAGACCAGGCTTCTTCCATAACCTCGAATTCCTATGCATCCCCTACTACATAGAAATCGAAAGATGCAGAAGCTTCCCGGTCTCGTGTCCTGATCAAACAATTTTTTGTTTTCAAACAAGTTTCGGTCTCTAGCCTATGTCCTAGAGATTTATGCTTTTGATCCAATGTGCTACCCACGGCTACACCCATGTCTCTACCTAAGGTCAATCCCCAAGACCTATGGTTTCAAAGTGGTTGACTCAAAATCTCTGTCTAGTCAAAACACCACCTTTGACATCTTTTTCGACTTCTAAACAATTTCTTACCCTAATTTTCACCTTCTAATTTTTTTTATAGAAAGTAAGTGTATTCTTTAACTTAGACCACTCTTACAAGCTGGTGGGACAACCTCCAGATCAAGAGCCGAGAACGAAGTTTGCTTAGCAACTGTGCTTTCTAGGGCAGGATAACCCACCCCCCTTTCAATGTTTAGCTTTACTCTGGACAAGACTTACCCACTATCAGCTCAACTTGTAGTCTTTGTATCCGAACAAAACATTTCAAAAACATATACTTCCTTTATGAAAACACTTTCCAAAACATTTTTTAATTTAAAAAATGGAAGGTAGGGCATTCAAGATTCAATTCAATTCCAAGTGAAACCCTAATTTGAGTTTCTAATTCTAATCAAACAACCATTGATTGACTTTCTAATTCTAGCCCAAGGCATTCAAGATTCAATTCAATTCAAAGAGAAACCCTAATTTGAGTTTCTAATTCTAGTCAAATAACCACTTATTGACTTTCTAATTCTAGCCCAAGGCACCTAAAGCCTAGGCTCTAACACCACCTTTGATATTGGAGAAAACTTTCTAATTTTAGCCCAGCAACTAATGCCTAGGCTCTGATACCACATTTGTAACTCCCCAACCCCCAAGAGACAAGTTTAAGCTCAACTACAAGGCGGGTTGGGTCCTATGTTACATTTACAAGTACACAACTTGCATCTCAATTCCTTTATTTCAACCCTTATTGAAAACGTTCATGGATACATCACAATGTATTAAATTTCAATTCAATAAGACTATACAATTAGATAAAGGAATACTTGAAACACTTTATTTATTCAAATAAAATAAAGAAAGTTACATTCTTAAATAAAAACTTGAGTACGTAACTTTCAAAACTTAAATAAAATTCAGCGGAAGTCTTAAATTCTAAATTTGGGCATCATGCCCTTAAAATAGAACTTTCAAAACTTAGAAATAATTTAATATCCATAGCCTTCATGATTCAAATTAATTTCCTAAAAAATAAAAGGAAGGGGTGAGCACATAGCCCAGTGGATCATTCATTAAATAACTAAGTTAACATTTTAAATCAATAGCACATCCAAATTCAAACATTTTCATGCATAAGTAATTTAAGCAACTTTTTGGTTGTAGTTGACGTTAAGACTGAAAGGGGTTCTATTCCCTTAATGTTCTTAATTTAGATACCCGTCTTTAAGGTGGAAAGACATTTCTTTATCACTTTCCATTGGATGCCACATTCCAAGTATCCCTTAGTTGTGCCCTGCAACCACACACTCTAAGCATGTGTTAAGAACACCCATAGCACCCATACGGGTCACTATGACAGTATGTAGTTCTTATCTTTAATTTCTTATATTTAAGAATCACATAATCATAAAAGAAATTTAAAATGTATATATCAGAATTTTAAACAACCAAGAAAGCATGTAAACATTACATAGCATGCTTGATACATTGAATTAAATCCTAAACATAAATTCTAAGCATGACATGTTCTCATGAGCAATTAAAACATAAAAACATATTGAACTAAAATTAAAATATGATTAAACATGCTGAAACTAAAATAAAACATGCTGAAAATTGGAATTCACACAAGCATGAACATGTTAGTAATTTGAAAAAGTAAAGTAAAAGTTCAAGAAATTCCCTCCACCTTAATTCGAGGCTTTTTGTAGAATCCGACAGAGGTTCCCCTTATCTACCACTTTTAGAATTTCTAATCACCAACAAAAATACTTCAACAACTCTCAAAAACACTAAAATAAGAACTTCTCACACAAGAAAGAAAAGAGAGCAAGAAGGGGTGTCAAGAAGAAGGCAAGAATAAGCAAAGAGGGAAGTGTCAACTCTTTGCTTTGGGATGAGATGAATGTGAGTAAGAGGGGATATTTATAGGTGTTCACGAGCACAAGGGGGGCATCTAGGGCAGCTAGGGCAGCTCACCATGTCTTGGCATGTTTCCAAACTCATAAGGAGATGGTTTGGGCGAGAAAGGCAAGTGTGCTCATGGTTGGTAAGTGGGACAACTAAGGTTTTCAATCCAAGTGTGAGCAAAATCTGTGAACTTTATTTGTTTCTTTTATGTGTGTGAACACCATTAAAGGTTTGGAATACATTTAATCTCTCTTGGACGTCCTCTATTAGTAGGGAAACATTCTAATGTGTTGTGATTCATAAAATCAAATAAGTTTCTAATATGGGCACACAAAAACAAAGCTTTGGAAAGTTTCTTATTTCCCTTGGATTCTCTCCCTTTTTGGCTCCACATGTGAGCATGAGGTAAGTTTCTATTTTCTAATTTTTTTTAGGTGAATGAATCTTTCTATATCTCTTTAAATCAGTCACTCTCATTAAACTTCTATCTTGGGTTTGTCACATGTGTGCCCACACACACACACTTATGAAACATTTTATATGTAACCTTAGTATACATGATCATTTATCTTGGCACATAAAATTAGGGGTGTTCGTGGATTGGGTAGGGTCGGGTTTAGGGTAAACCCGCAACCCAACCCAAACAGTTCGGATTAGAAAAATTCAAACCCAACCCAAACCAATCTATAGTTAAACCCAACCCAATCCAAAGAGTTCGGGTTTGGTTTGGGTTGGGTCGATTTATCGGGTTAGCTCTAATTTAATATTTTTTTATTATATTTTAATGTTTTCGTTACAAAAGAACTATTAAATTAAGAATTTTTTGTATATTTATTTTTAATTATAAGATATAGTCAACTCATTATACAAACAAAAATAATATTATTTCTAAAATCTTCTTATTACTTTGATTTACATAAATTTAATATTAGTAAAACTTAATGATGTCATCTTTCAAATTGAAATTCTTCTAGCGTGAAATAGATGATTTTGTAGAAAGAAAAAATAATAATTATTAAAATAATTATTATTAGTTTTTAAAAATAATAGATGGTATTTATATAGAAAGAAGATTTGATATAACATAATAATCATATCAATTTAAATAGTTACTTATAAGTTTATCATTTATATATAATAAAAATATTTTAAAAACTTATTTCATTTATTTTTAAAAGCATTTATAATAGTAAGATTGAGTTGGGTCGGTTTCATTCAGGTTTTTAAGTATTCAACCCGCAACCCAACCCAAACCCTTCGAGTTAGGCATTTTTAAATCCAACCCAACCCAAATAACTAATGCAACCCAACCCAAACCAACCCAAAAGATTCAGGTTGGGTGGGTTGGTCTAGTTGATGAACTACCCTACATGAAATCATTCTTCATAGTTTCTATAGGTGCGGGCATACTTGATTATTTACATGGTACATGTGATCGTTCTTCATGGTTTCAAATAATGGACACGTCCCATGGAGCTTAGGGTAGGGTAGGGTACACATGATCATGGTGTTCCACCCATGTGACTCACACATATTAGGGGCGGCCATGACTTCATGGGTTCACAAAAATTAAATAAAAATTAATATCTCCTTATTTACATGAAAATATGATTTATATCCTATAGTTTTAGAATCACATGAACCTAATGCACATTTTAAGATATGGTTTGGTCCAAGGTAATTTTTCCTCAAAAACTTTCCTCATTTAAGACCCACTGAGGTCACTAGGCAAATGAAAATTTAAATCTTGGCCAATTGTTCTAATTTTTGGATATGTCATTTATTTGTTAGTTCATGTCATTTCATTTCATTTTAGGTCATTTCGATCCCCCGATGTACCCTAAATGATGATTCTTTCTAATTTGGATCTCGTGAAGGGCGTTTGGCAAATGAAAACCTTAACCTCGACCAATTGTTCTAATTTTTGGATATGTTGTCTCATTAGTTGGTTCATGTTACATTACTTTATTTTAAGTTTTTGGGTGTAACACCCGAAATTTTGCGAGGGCACCACGTCGCGAGCGAACATAGACTAAAATATTATTTCGGAAGAAGATGAGAAATTAAAAATAAAATAATATATCACATAAATGATGAAAGGTAGTATTATAAAATTTTGCCGATTTGTCAACATATTAATGGAAAATAATAGTATGATAACACATATACATATACAATATGGTATATATACATTAATATGAGTAGTATATATATATATATATATATCAAAATAGATATATACATATATCAATAAAGATTGAAATAGGTGTGTGTGTATATATATATAATTATACTTGGAAAAAAAATTTAATAAGATCATTGGTATATCAATTGACATGGAAAAAAAACAAAAAAAAATTTGGAATTGACACGAACAGAAGAAAGAAGAAGAAACAGGGGCGGTGTCTGGTTGGCTTATGAAGGAAGATGATGGTAGGAAAATTCTGGGCATGGGTGTGGTGTTGCAGTTGGATGGTAAATGGAGGAAGAGAAGAGTAGTGAAGAAGCAAGAACGCAGGTAGCAACTGCGATAATTCGGGGCGCAAATGAAGAAGCTGGTTGTAGCTACCTGAGCTGTTGTTGTTCTGCTACCGAATGAAGAAGTTGCTGTGCAACATGAATGAAGAAGATGATGAAGGTGTTGCAATTAGGGGCGAACAGATGCCGCAATCCGGGCATGGAGAAGAGGAAGAAATCAACAATATGCTGGGTTTTGTGGCAGCATCTGAATAAGTGGAGGTTGAAGATGAAGAACATCCAAATCTGGGAAACAAAGTCATGGCTACCAGCTGGAGATCAGAGAACAGAACAAGAAAATCCGTGCTCTATTTGTTGGGTAATATAAACTCTTCACTCTAGACTTTATTATTTCGATAAACTTGATTATAACATAATAGACTCACGAGGTCTATTTATAGACTCTATTATTTGCTAATCACAATAATAGATCTTATCGAAGTAGATCTTATCATCATCTAATGACCTTATCCCAAATTATTAGATATTCTAGATTCTAGATAAGATAATCTAGATTACAAGACCTTATCCCAAATTATTAGATATTCTA
>JAJIYU010008693.1:0-17778 GCA_030144865.1 Tinospora cordifolia | reverse complement strand
TCTTTATGTCTAATATTAATCATCGTATATTCCTTTATACTTCTATGCTAACTAATTAATTGCATAACAATGACAAATATACATATATGTATTTGTATATAAATATATACGTATGTGTGTTTTAAACTCAAATTTCAGTTATTATGTCACTAAAATTTTAGGTATTACAACTATTACGTCATTAAAATTTCAAGTATTACATAGGGCAAACACTATAGTTGCTAATTTTAAGTCATGTGTTGGGTAGTTTCGCTCATAAATCTTTAGTTGTCGCGAGGCATAACCAACAACCTTTCCTTCTTGCATTCAGACTGCACCTAATCCATTTTGTAAAGTATCTGTGAATAGAACATATGTGATGCCATGAGTTGGAGTGACTAGGATAGGGGTCGTAGTCAATCTCCTCTTCAGTTCTTGGAATGATTGTTCACAATTCTCATCCCAATCGAACGAAACTTCCTTTCTGGTTAACCTTGTCATAGGTTCTGCTAATTTGGAAAAATCTTGAATAAATCTTCTGTAGTATCTAGCTAGGCCCAAGAAGCTTCGAATCTCGGTGACCATCTTAGGTTGTTTCCAATCAATGACAGCTTTCACCTTTTCAGGATCCATCGAGATGCCTTCCGCTGATACTACATGGCCAAGAAATTTGACTGTCTTCATCCAGAATTCACACTTGCTGTATTTGGCATACAGTCGATGTTTTCTGAATGTTTCTAACATGATCTTCAAGTGTTCTAAGTGTTCATCTTTGAACTTAGAGTATATTAGGATGTCGTCAACAAATACCACGACAAACTAGTCAAGGTATTGCTTAAATACTCGATTCATTAAATCCATGAATGTTGCCGAGGCATTGGTTAAACCAAAAGGCAATACTATAAACTCAAAGTGACCATATCGAGTTTTGAAGGCAGTCTTGTGAATGTCTGTTTCACGGATCCTCAACTGATGATAGCCTGACCTAAGGCCAATTTTTGAGAAATGAGTGGCTCTTCTCAATTGATCAAATAGGTTATCTATCCTTGATAAAAGGTATTTGTTCTTTAGCGTTGCTTGATTCAATTTTTGATAGTCGACGCAAAGTCTCATAGATCCGTTTTTCTTTTTCACGAACAACACTGGAGTCCCTCAAGGTGATTTACTTGGTCTGATGAATCCTTTCTCTCAGAGTTCATCTAATTGGGTATTCAACTCGATTAGTTCTGTTAGTGCCATACGGTATGGAGGTATAGTTATGGGTTTGGCTCCAGGTTGGAGTTTGATCTTGAACTCGATGCTTCTAGTTGGTGGTAGTCTAGGAAAGTCATCAGGAAATACATCTTCATAGTCCCGAACTACTTCTAGATTCTAGATTTCTTTTGGTCATTTAGAGTCTTCTTCTAAGAGGTTTTCGAGGTCCTCATTTTGCTTTAAGCAGTTCAACATGGTTATCATTGGGCTCCTAGGCAACTTATGAATATCACCATCTATCTTGAAGGTTTCTCTTGAAGGCAACGTTATCGTTACTCTTCTCTTGGGACAATTGATTTGTGCTCGGTATTGATCCAACCAATCCATATATCCAATATCACGTCATACCCGTGGAATGGTAGCACATGGAGGTCAGCTGGAATCAACTGATCTCCAAACCTAAGGTCATAGGTACACATTTTCTTTGATGTAATTGTTGTTCCTATAGATGTTGATACATTCAATGTTATAGACAAAGTCTTTTTTACTAGTTGTAATCTATTAACTAGTTTTTTTTTTAACAAACGACTTTGTTGCAACCGAATCAAACAGCAATTTCACAGCAGTGTTAAATAACAAGAATGTACCTTCAACGGCTGAGATTTGGTCTTCGGGGGCATCAGCAATAGCAAATACCCTAGCCTGGTTTTGTCCACGGCCTTGATTCAGGTTTTGTGCTCGACCCTGGTTTTGATTTTGCCCCTAACAATTGTTTTGACGAAGCGGTTGTTGTTGAGGACGCACGTCCTGTTCTTCCCCCTGACGATTTGGAGGTTGTTGTTGTTGTTGCGTCTGGGTTTTGTTGTGACAAAACTTCTCTATGTGCCCTCGCTAGTTGCAGTTGAAACACCGTCCTTGATGTCTGGCTAGCTCTATTTGTTCTTTCATGGCTGGTGTGGGATGATTTTGCCCTTGAAGCATTTTGTTTCCATTGTTCTGATTGGTATTCCTTCTCTTCTAATCTCCTTAGTAATCTCTGTTACCTCCTGGTCTCTTGATTCTGTTTCTTAGCCTTTGCTCAAAATTCAGCTCTTGCTCTAAGGTTAATACTCTGTCTACTACTTCTCTATACGTCTTCGGGTAGGTTGTCTTTATCAATTTTCGAATCTCAATCTTAGTTATGTGTGCAATAGCATAGTAAATGAACATTTCAACATTCAACAGTACAACATGATCATTGACTTTCGATTTCTGATGTAGAAGATCGTACAAGACGCAACTACAGAGCATACTCACTTGGTCATAAACAAATTATTAATAAATAGTAGCTCTAATAGTATAAAATTCACATTGACTTTCAATTTTTAATGTAGAAGATCGTACAAGACGCAACTACAGAGCATACTCTCTTGGTCATAAACAAATTATTAATAAATTGTATAAATACAAAGGACAAGAATAAAATCAAACTAATAAAACAAACAAGCATTATTTAAATTAAAATAATAAATTAAAAGAAATGAAAGAAATTTACCTCGAGATCGCTTCCTAAATTGTGTAGCACTTCATTGCTACTACTTCACAAGCTATTTAGAATAGCTAAAGAAAAAAGGAAAATGACTGAGCTCGTTACGCTGTGAGTCAACATGAAAATTGACAACGATTGATTAAAATTTTATTCGAACAAAATGTTTTAGATTATTTCATTTTATACAAAATCATGTTTACGGTGAATGAGATGTAATGTCAAAATTCTTGTGGGTGATAAAAATCTTGTTGCGAATAAAATTTAATTGAAAATAAATAAATAAATAAATAAAATAAAAATAATAATGATAATAATAATAATAAAAAGGAGAATAAATAAATAAACAAAGAAAATGATGATGAAATTAGACATTGAAAAATAGTATTGAGTTGAAAAAGTTAATAATTAGGAAATGGAATAATTGATGTTTGAAAAAGAAAATAAAATAAAAGGATCAAATTTTTGGGATATGATTAGCAATTAATTATACTCTAAAGTTTTAAATAAATTGGCATTGATTTATAATAAAGTTTAAAATAAATAAAATAATTAACAAAGTAAATCATTAAGTAAATTAAATAAGATTTCTAGAATTTGGTTAAAAAAGAAAAAAAAATCAAACTTAAATGGGTTTTGGCAAAGTTGAGCGAGGGGAACGAAAATTGCACACCAGAGAAATCTGGTTTCTTCGAATTCGGTCGGTAAAGTTGGCGGTGATTCGGAGAAGTTCCAGAATAGTCTCCGTTGTCTATAAAAGAAAAAGACGGTCGGACAAATAGAGCTGCCTGGTTATTGGTTACTGATCACAACCGAGTTGCAGGGAGTGAGGAAGAAGAAGAAGCAGCTGCATCATTGAAGAAGAAAAGGAACGCTGCTGCAACGATTAAGGAGGAAGAAGAAGAAGACGACTAGAAGGAAGGAAATGGCGGACAGTGCAGTGGCGGACGGAAAACTGTGAGCAGAGAGCCGAATTCTGGGTGGGGAGATTGAAACAGAGCCATGAAACAAGAACAGAGGAAGATGAATAGAAGCTGTTGAAGTTTGCTGCAACCATTGAATGAAGAAGAAAAATGCTAGCAAGCTGGTTCTTGCTATGGTTGGGACAGAACACGATCGGCGGGGAGCATTGGTATTAGAAGTTAGAGGTCGGGCTGCTACTGCTGGAAAACGACAGGAAGAAGAAGACGCAGTGGAGCCGAACAGAGAAGAAGAACGAAGAACAGAGCAGCATAATTTGCTGCTACTGCTGCTCACTGGCTGCCGAACAGAGAAGGGTTTGACTGTTGCAACTAAAAGCAGGGGAGACTGGCAGGGAGCTCTGGTATGGGAGGAGAGGAGCTTGGTTACTGCAACTGAAAACAGGGGAGAATCGGCGACCGGAGCAGCTGGAAACATGCAGTGAGCTGCTGATTTTCGACGGAAAGAAACTGAACGATGATGGCTTTGTGGAGAAGAAGAACAGAGAAGGCTGCTGATTGAACGGACGTTGTAAGGGAGTGTTGAACGAGGAGAGGAACGGTTAACATGCTGCTGAAATCGGGCTGCACGGTGAACTGAACACGGTCTGGTGGTGCGTTGTGGTGGCAGTTTCTTCATCAATTAGTGGTTGATCAATTTAAAGAGGTAAGTGGTTTAATGAATTTAGATCATTTAAATTAAACATGTTTAGTAGGTAAATTAAGTATAGGAATTTATTAATGTAGATTAAATAGTACTACCAGAAAATATAGAGAATACATATACATAAATAAATATCAATTAGAACTAAGAATTAGAAAATACTAGATCAATTAATAAAGGTATTTCAATAATCTAAAGGTAAGCAAGAAAAATTACAAACATTTTTAATTGACATAATTTCAGTATCTTTAGGCAAAGATGAGATTATTGTAGGATTTATCATCATCATAACTTGAATTAGAATCAAAGATAACACAAATAAATCAATTTGGATGGGTTAGAATAATAAAGTTTTTGTGACATAATACTAAAGTTTGGAAAATAAAAGAATAAATTAATGTATCTTCATGTAGTTAAATATTTAAATTAAGTAGTTAAAGAAATTTAAAAGGCATGTATTCAAGTACTCAATTATTTAAGTAGATAAATATTTAAATTAGAAAAATAAATAAATAATAATAATTCGAATTAGCACTATAAGTAATCTTGGTAAAATTACAGGAGTAGCATAAGACTGAAATTTTCAAATCCGAATAAGACTAAAGATTGACAAATAGAAGTCTTATTTTGTTCGTAATTATTATATGAATAACGTAACTATAATAAAAAGAATGAGAAACTATAGAACACTTAAATTTTTAAGGACACAAAAGATTTCCAAAAATGTGTCTAATTCTTCGTGAACATTAGTAGTAAGAAAATAATAGAAATATTAATCGAGAAATCGTACGCTATAATTATTTTGTAGATAAAAAGCTCTAGGACGATCATAGCGACAAAGGAGTAGGAAATCGCCAAGAACTAAGGTGGGCATGATTTTCTCTCTCACATGTATTATACAGATTTAAAATTCAAGACATTTGTTTGAATCGGTTCTAGGTTGTTAATGTTTGGGGAAATTTGATTTAAATTGTTGGTGTTGTTGAATGATGATTAGTTTCTTGATTTTGGCATGCTTGGATATGAAAATTATGCTTTTAGATTTCATTGTTTGATCAATTATCGTATTCTGGTAATGTCTAGTATTAGTAAATTTGTCTTGCTATGGTATGAACGATGCCTTGGTGTGATTGAAGTAACTTTATAAAACTAAAACAAGACGAAGGTTGTTAAGAATCCACGTACCGGTGCGATCGTCGAGCCGAAAGGCGGATCATAGATATTCCCACCCAGAGCTGACTATGACAGCTCGAAGTCTTTGAGAGACGTTACGAGTCACAATAAGTACTCTCTCTTGGATTGTGATACTGAGACATGACTAATTTTAGACGGTATCAATACCTGAGGCCTCTATGATTACGGTTAGATTGGATCATAGGGAATACCGAGAGGCATCTCAACCCTCTTACGATCTTGACTTCAACCAAAACTAAATAAATGTTTGAAACGTCTAATGTTTGAAAGTGTTTGTACTATTTTGGATCGAGTCTATATAATGCATGTGATGTGTAGGATTGATCCACTGAGCTTTCGAGCTCACTCCTATCTCTATCTTTTAGGTTCACATGAACTTAGAAGGTTGTAGTCTACATCAGAAGACTTATACTTTGGTTGGACACTTCACGGGGAGGTTGTTCGAGATAGGTGGCTTGAAGGTTAAGTCTTATGTATTTTACTAACACGTGTTTATGTAATTTCATTGGTTTTAACTTAACCATTTTACCTTTAAATGACTTTATTTGTTTAATGATTTTTGATTTGAATGAACATTTTTAAGTATTTCTGCTGCATCAATTATACATTGTTTGTAAAATTCAATGAATACATAGAGTAATGATTTTGATCCTTGATTCATTTTAAAGTACATTCACAGACATTAACTTGAGAACGAACTGTTATAAACTTGATTTCGTACAAAAAGATTTTGACGGAACGAAACGTTTTAAGTAGCATCTCAATTTTTGTCAGACGACGATCCACATGTGTGATAGTAAGTGGACGAAGGTTCAGTTGAAAATTGGGGTATTATACATGCATTATTAGCAACAAATATAGCAACAAGTTTTTTTATTGCTAAAAAGTTTTAGCAACAAAAAAATTAATGTTTAGCAAGAAATATTTTTATTGCTAAATACTAAGTTTGTTATAGTGTTCATTTTATCATTGGGTAGTTTTTCTTTTTCTTTTAACCTTGCAAAGATGTCAGCTGCTTCACTTGCCTCGGATCCACATCTCAACATTGCTCCATTTGTAATTTCATCTGCACAGAAGAGACATGCTAAATCCTTACCTTTGAAAGTGGCTTTTGCAAACTTAGAGGCCTTCAGATTCTTGTAGATCCTTTTATCAACAAACTGAATCACTTCAAATACTTCATCTAAGACCTTAGTCATTAATGACCCATCAGTTAGTGTAGATGGTATAGAGATCGAAGCAATTCTTGCAAGAACGACCATTGAAAGCGAAGATATTTCATGTGCTTTACCTGGGTCATCTGGATTTCTCAATTTCTTTGTAAGTGAATCTTGAGATGGACTAGTTTTGATAGAAGCTGCAAGAGATGTTTGCACTTTTTCACTTGTTCCATCCATTTCTTCATGTCTTTATCTGCTTTTCTTTGTGTCCACTCATCCCATTTCTCAATATTCTTATCACCTTTAAATTATGATAATATATCTTTTTTAGTGTAATTATCTTCATTTTTATGTAAGTAATAAATACAAAAACAACAGAGGAAAATGCTTAGGGCATGCAAGATTGTAACTGACATAATAACTACTAGTCCAAGGATGAAAAGAACAATTGATACAAGATAAGCGAGCATTCTGCTTAAGCATTCTTTCCAACATAAGTGTAATATTGGATTTTTCATTATTGCATCACCTACATCTTTCAATGCCCGGGTCAATCCTAAGCTGTCAGATTTCGCGAGGTGGGCTAGAGTGAACCATCTGAAGCTGGTACCAAAACAACCTATCAAGATTGTGGCTGAGTCACAACGATGGCCCCTACGGACCATTTATAACCAGATATTACAGTGGGCAACTTCAGCCCCTTCAAAATGGTAGACCGTAACGTAGCTTGTATTACAACAACTGAAGCAAGCACGCTAATGAAGTTCACAAGCACGCTATCTGGATCTCTGCACAATTCAAGCTGAGGATTAGAATCATATGCATGTAGAAAAAAACACAACTTGAGTCTTCTGATCATGCTTCCCTCCCCCTTCGTGAATATGTCCTTATTCTTATCAAGTGAGAACTTCCTGTGGAAAATAATATCGTAAGTTAAACAAAGTAAGGCCAACAACAAGAGGATCATGAAACACATGATAATGACATGCTCGGTCTTGAATAAGATGATTCGATCCATACGCATTTGAATGATAATATTGGTAAAATCAAATCAATGAATGATAAAAAAAGAAGAAGAAGAAGATATGTGTAATTATTTTGATTAATGCATATATTGGTAATAACTAGTGGACATGTTTAAGGGACGTTGACCCTAATATTAAAAATTAGAAAAATATCATATAAATTTTATTTTGAGCAAAAAATGTCATAAAATATGATGTGGTGTGTATATTTCCACTATTATTTTGAATACCTACTTATTCATTTAATAGGTATAGTGTATATTATAACATTTAATATTTAAGCTAACATTTATGTAGCATTGCTTTAAAAAAAATGTATGTGGCCTAATGTCTTTTGAAATCATATCCCATGGGAGCATCCCTTAAACTTTTGTTCTTCAATTCTCGTGGCTGGCATAAAGGTTTTGGAGGCTATCCAAAACCTGCGGGCTTTTAAAAAGCTTTCAAGCCCTGTCTGACTAACCCCCTAGCAAAGTTTGAAACTTCGAATTTGTCACTAGAACAAAACAAGCTTTTTGCTAATATATATATATATATATATATATATATATATATATATATATTCGCAACTACTATTTTTTGTCATAAAATACTATTTAGAACAAAACCAAATCGTTGCTTGTAGTGGCAAAAGGTATGTCATACATAACTTTATACGGCCAAAAAAGGGTTACAAATACATTATATTTTTGACCATAAATTAGGGACGATAAAACATTGCAATTAATTATTCATAATAACACTATGGGTTGCAAAAAGTGAAGTTTAGATATCATTCATTTTTGCATTAAACGATTTAAAACAAACAAAAATTGCAAATACTCATACATCTATGACAAAATAATAATGGTCAAAAATATATATCTTTAGCAATTAATTTATCTTTTACATTAACCACTTACCACAAATAAATCTTCGTGATTTTGCATATGATTGTGATAGATTCATGATGGTCGTAAAATATTAAACTATTTTTTCAACAAATTATTTTGGTTGTAAATAAATAGCATTATTATAAACAACAAACAATAAACAATACCAAACATCAGTGAACAATACTCTAATTTAAGATTTTATAATATAATTCTAAATGTTGTCGGAACCCCTAACCAGCCTCAAGTGCAGGTCGACTGACACTGTGGTCGAACAAGTTGTTTTCACACCTTGACGTGTAAAGCTATAGTTAAACTTATCACATTCAAAACCAAAATGAAGTAAAACTATTATTTATTTAACAACTGAAAAAAATACAAGTGTTATTGAAATTACAATAGTAGGTTGATTACATCAAAGTTGCAAATATAGTAGTCAGTGTACAAAATGAGCTATTGTACTTATCGAAAGTATAACAAAAAGAGAAATATAATGTGATAACCCAGGGTTAGAAAACAAACACAAAGAGAATGTGCAAACAAATAACCAAAAAAAAAAAAGGAGAAATCGATTCACACAAGGACCATGGTCCTTAAAAGGAGGACTGTAGTCTTACGATTTGAGGCACCAAATCATAGGACTGCGGTCTTGCCTCTAACTTATGTGGTCTGAGAGGACTACGACCCTCTGCCTAAAGACCACAGTCCTCTGCCCAAAGACCACAGTCCTGCAATTGGAAATTAGAAATGGAAGCTTAAGGGACTTCATAAACCCTAAGTTGTCGATTGATAATATACATACATATGCACAGGAACACTAATCACTTGGATTCACTCACAGCCGCAATTGCTCACCTACGTCCTCACAAGAAAATCCTAGTCGATCGTGCTCACAGAGAACCCTAGTCGCCACTATCAATTATTCCCTTCCATACGTGATTTTAGTATAACAGTCTGTGGAGTGTGAGGGAGGAAGAAATGCCCCAATTGCCAAAAAATCAAATTGCAACGGGTCTCCGACCAGTAATACGAAGGTAAGGCATTTGTTTTACGATGCACACTAGTTTAGTATCACTATTTCATGTTTCCTAACATGTTAAACACTTTCTTGACGTAATAGTAGCATTGAAACAGTTCAATACACCCATCGGATGGCTAAACGACGTTATTAGATGGAGCGAAAGGAACATCGAGGTACAATTAACTGCTACTCATTAGGCTTCGTGTTTTTGAATGTTTAAACTTGATGAGGCATAGTTATATGCCATTTTGTTCAAAACCAATGACTGTTTAACATTGTTTAGTGATAATCATTATTGCTAGCAATAGTTATCTTTAAATCAATAAGGAGATATAAAACACTCTTAACCATTGCAATAGTTTCTTTAAATCATAACCTTGATATATTGAAGTTTTAGTTGTGAGGGAAAAGAAAAACTTGCTCGAAATGCGATTTTTGGAATACCTAGTGACTACGACAGTGCTTCACATAGTACACTGTAAGAATAACCTCGCATTACTGTGGTGACACCGGGAGTATCGTAGTAACACGATAAAAAATTTCATTTATCAGACTTTTTGTTTACGGAATTGTAACCACAATAGTAGGAGTCATTAAACTTAGAATTTGGAATATTAAAATCATAATAAATACTAAAAATGTTGTATAATTCTTAAGGTTAAGGATTTCGAGCCATTGAGCAAAAGTTAGAACGTGACTAAAAAATAGTAGGTGGAAGTGACTAGCTAAACTTTTTAGTATTATTTCGATTCGAATATTGAGCATGATTGCGTGTTCATTGTTAATCATTGTTTAGAAGCATGCTAAAAATGTATGTGATTCTTATGAATGCCTGTGTGTTTTTTATGTGGTTTTATAGCATGCCACACTTTGTACGAATGTTCAATACATTAAAGAATCTATGCCATGTATGCTATGTGATGAATAGTATGATTGATGTGATTACGAGCGTTATAACTTGTCTATTTATATCCATTGATTATTTATATTGGATATTTGAAATATGGACATGCTTATGGCCATTAATCAAAGATGAGAAAGAGAATTAACCATGTATTCACACGGTGATGCAAATACTGTGGCAGTAGTCTGACATCATCTTGGGTATTTCTAGCCCTAGGAGGGTCTCTATTTGAAATGGGAATATGAGCTTAAGTGAGACTTCACTCCTTAGTTTGATGATCAAGTGAGACACCTACCCCGAGATAAGGTCTTGGAGTGTGTAATAGGCCTTGACCGTTTACATTGAGTACTTTGAACCTAAGTTGGAATGCTGAGGGAGAACCCTTATTTGTCTTAATGATAACTTAAATAATTGAATCATTGAAACGCCTAATGCTTCACAAGTGCTTGCATGTTTGTATTTTGACTATTATAATACTCGAGATATTTTTGTGTAAGATCCATTGGGCTCTTTAGCTCACTCCCACTAATTTCTTTTTAGATAATCCTTGAAGAAACTTGTGATGACAAGTGAGGAGTTGCATTTTCGTAGTCATGACACACCTCATTGTTGAGGTTGACTAGGAATGGTATTACTCGTTATTTGTTCAGTTTGGAGGGCATGGGACTCGCATTTCATTATGTTTAGTTATTTCATTTATTGACTTCGTCTATGGCCCCAAACATTCGACTGTTGATTCATTTTGAACTTGGGCCACGAAGTCAGAATATGTTATTATTTTTAGACATGTCATCCCCATTTTAAATCATGCATGATAGCATCATTTATTTTTTCGTAATCTGCTATGTTGTTGGGATGGTGTGAGGAAGGGAAGAACACAAAGTAACATCTCGATCTCCAAATATTGATGGCCGGAGTGATCGCATGTGATTCCATCTCAAGGCGAGAGAAGAAGACGCCCAGTCAGCGGCGTGTGCGACAGTATTTGTAACACCCCACCTCCTATGCCCAGGCCTTCATCATTTGACAATATTTTTTCTTCAATATTCTTGGGTCGCTCGGGAGATGGGCCTGTGATACATTAACCTTTTTTTTCTTTCGAAGTCTTAAATCCGAGAGACTCCCTATGTACATTAGTCTATGTACAATATAATTCATGATAGTTGATAACATCATACCATAAAATAAATCCTTTGTCATTTATTTATTCAAAAATTCAAAGGTAATAATTCAACCTCTATTACAATGAAATAAAATGATTTGGGCCAACATGACCACACAATTAAATCAAATTCCTAAGAAAATGACTCAAACAACTCTAAGATAGTCTTGACATATAAGTCCCTGAAATGTTAAAAAGTAAGGGGTGAGCTAAAAAGCTCAGTAGATCATCCCAAATATTTAAATTATTATTTTGACAAAAGAAAACATGCATAACAACCACTTTTCAAAAATCAAATGATTCAAGCAGTAAATTATTTTGGTTATCATTAAAGACCAAAAGGATTCCCCTAGCATTCTCATCCCTAGAGAAAGTGCTACTATATCAAACTCAAACCCACAGAGTTGAGGTAGAATCAACTTTGGACCCTCTATTACCTTACAACCCTTGATTGGAATGCTCACAAAGAACATCCGCCCTCGAGCCAGTACGTGGTTAAGATCTTTATTTAATCTTATATTAAAGGTAAGAACATGACATTTAAATAATCCAACAAAACTTAAACATACAAGTAGGGTAACATTACATCATAGATCATTCATTATGCTAAGCATGCATACTCTCTATGACATACATATAAATTGAAAACATAACACCCAAGCAAGCTTTGTTTGAATCAAAATAATAAAATAAAAAGTAAGAATCATTTCACGTCGAGATCGCTTCCTTCTGAACCTCCTTTAGATCTTTCAGATTTTTTTCTTCTTGCTTGTACTAGACTTGTGCATCACTCTATTGCTACTACTCCACTGGTTGTTTAGAACAACTCAAAAAAAAAAAAAATATACTAGGTGCCAAGAAGGAGGCAAAGAGAGAGGAAGAGGGGTCTTATCAACTATTGTTTTGGGATTAATGAAATGAGAGTGGAGAAGGAGTTTATACAGAGTTTTCTAGGGGTAGATTTGTAATTCTTGGGTATTTTTTAAACAAAAACTTTCCATTTTGTTCCATTTTCACGCCTCCCCTTGAGCCCCCAGCTTTTATGTATTATTTTAAGGTTTTTTGGGGTTTTTTTGACATTTTTTCTAATTTGCTTTGCGTTTTCCTTAGTTTTCTCTTTTTTTTTGTTTTCTTATATATATACACTCATATAATATTTACACATATTATTTTATATAATATATTACAACCATATATAATATTATACTAACATACATATTATATAATATTATATATATTTCATATTAACACACGTACTAAATATATATTTGTACTCATCTAATATTTAATATTTGCATCACGTTTTTAACACATACCTGTGTATATGTATGTATGTGTGTATATATGTGTATATATATATATATATATATTTCTTTCTATTATTCATTTTTGGAGACCAAAATTTCTCAATTAAATTCATTTATTTAATACTTAGGAGCATACATAATTTACATCTAAAAATGTTATAAATTTCTCACAGTCAAATTATTTTATTTTTTCATCGAATTTCGTACAAATCTTCAGGATATTACATTCTACCCCTGTAATACCTCATAATTTTGTCAACAAAGAATTATTAATGAAATAAAAGTCATTGAGAAAAAAAAATTCTAAAAATATTAGAGGCAAATGAAACCTTAGTATCAAGATGATCTAACTAATGATATAAGGTTAGTGGAATTATCAAATATTAATTAATTAATTTATAATTATGCAATTATGGAATTAATTATCCAATATAAAGTAAGTAGAGTAAATTATATAATTATTCGTACCCTCTGAAAATAAAAATATGAGATAAATACATAGAAATGAAGAAATGAAAAATAATATAAAGAAACATAAATTATTAATTGTTGAAAGGACATAAATATAAAGAAACATAAATACATAGAATAAATACAATATCAAGGAAATAAAAAGAGGAAAAAAATTAGCAAGTCAATAAAATGGAAGGACATGTGCAAAAATTCATATTTACATCAATTAGAAAGTGTACAATTAGATAACAACCTTAGAAAGCAATTTCGGTAATTAGAAACTGCATTTAACGATCTCAAATCGATCTGTCCGATCCAACGAATGAAATCAAAGCCAAACCAGCGCTCAGGAGCACCAGATCATCAAAATCCAACGACCTAGAATCAATCCGCCTGATCTAACGGCCGAGATCATTTTCATTGATCGCGAACAGAGATCCGAACACTGCAATCAATGACAATCCAACGGCCAGGATTCGTGCTCACAGAGGATGATCATCTGGTGTTGCGCCCGAGGTTTATCCGACGGTGAAGATCAAAGCTACATTATTAAATCGTGAACGGTGTTGCGCTCAAGGACGATCTAATGGTTCGAATTTGAAATGTTTTCGATCAATCGCGATTTAGTGCTGCACTCGAGGTTGATCAACGGTTCACCCTAGTTTCGTTGATCGCGAATGACCGTGCTTCGAGGCTCATCTGATGGTCGAGATCTGAGGCGCCCTGATCTTGTGCTGTGATCGAGGAAATCCAACGGTCTAAAGCCTAGATGATTTCTGGGTGATCGCGAACCGAAGATCATCAATGGTCTAGATTAACACTCCAATCAAATCGAGAAAAATAGCTTAAAAATTCAAATAAAAATCCAAAAAAATTTTAAAAAAAATCTGAAAAATTGTTTATAAATTCCAAAAAATTATTCAAATACACGTGTGATATTCCTATGCTTGGGGGGCACGAAATTTTGAATAATTGGCAAGTTTCCTACAAGGAGAGCACCAAAAACTTATCAATCTATGCCATCTTAAACTCTATATAAAGGACCCCTAGTGTTCTTGTTGTTTTCATTCCAAATCAAGAGTATACTAATCCCTCTTAACTCTCTCTAGCCTTCTTCTTGGCAATCATCAGTTCTTGAGCGATCTTGAACTGTTCTTGAGTGTTCTTGAGAGTTTTTGAGAGTTCTTGAGTGTTTGGAAGCCTTGAAGTAACGAAACTCTACCAGATTTCAGAGGTGTGTAGAAGAGACTTATTTAAGGTAGAAGTGATTTTTCTAACAACCCTTTTTCGTATTCGAATTGCTAGCATGTTCATTGTTTGTTTGGTTTTTGAAATCAAAATAATTTCAGTTCTATTATTCTAAAATATGTTTCAGTTTCATATTCGATCCTTGTTCGAATTTATGCATTCATAGTGATCATGTCATGTTTAGTATCATGCTTAAGCTTTATTTTAAAGAATGATGTATGATTATGGTTGTTTCATGATTTGATTTTCATAATGCTTATATTCTGAATTTTATTGATCTTAGTCTCATATTTTGAAGTTATTTGATGATTCAAGATTTAACAAAAGAAGATGGTGAAAATAATCACATACCATCATAGCAAACATGTGGGTTGCTATAGATGTTCTAGTCTCATGGATAGCCATGAGGTTTTAAGACCTAAGTGCTTGGTTGGTGGATAAGCTCCCTAAAGTCCAGAAGTCCAATGAAATTGGCTATGTAATGCCTTATTTCACTCTAAAGAGGCACTCAATTAAGAACATCAAGGGTTGTGAAACTCTTTTGGTTTAAATTACAACATGAAACAATATGATGCTTGAAATGCCTAATGCATGCAAGTAATTGAATTATGAATGTGTTATTGGTTTGAATTTGAAAAATGGTTGTTTGAAAAAGATTCATTAAGCTTTGTGCTCACCCCTGCCTCTTCTTTTTCAGGAAATTAAATTATGAAGACCATGTAATTTAGATTTTAACAAGTTTCTATTTTTTTAAGGTTTCCTTTTAATGTAAGGGCATGTTGCCCAATTTTGAATAAGTCTTTTGCTGAAATTTTATTTTATTTTAGAGGTTTTGAATTTTTTTTGTCAACAATGTAATAGTTTACATTATAAAGTTATGTGCTTTCTTTTTATGAATAAAGAAGTTTATTTTTTCTTTATCTTTAATTGCTTTGATTTTATTGAATGAAAATTGTATTCTTGAATTTACTCCAAGGCTTGCGATATTGAAAAATAGAAAGTCAAGTGTGTTACTTGTAAAGTAACACCGACCCGACCCGCCAAATGGTTAAGTCCGCTGTCAAAGAATGGTGGTTATGTCCAATGCTCAATGAATGTGGGGGTTGGGGTGTTACAACCCCCCTTAAATGAATTTTGTCCTCAAAATTTTCACTAGTTCACTTGATGTTGTTTTGTCACGTATCCCTAGTGGACAGGTCTGAATTTGATTAATTTTGAGAAATATGGGGCGACTCTCTTACGAATCCTGTGATCATCTTCTGCCATTTTAGGAACTATACAACTAAGGTATTTGGCTATCTCCTTTAGCTAAAACTGAGTTTCTCCTAAGCGCTTCTAAGATAATCCTTAAGTGTTTCATAGGTTCAGTTGCCTATTGTAAACTAGTGAAGATTGTGTCTAACCACTTGGTTCGTTCGACCCCTATGTGTTGCTAGGTTATCTTAGTCTAGGAGTGTGTATAATTGTTCTTAAGGGTCATCTTGGTTATATCTGACTCTCAGATTCCTACTAGTAACATCTTGGTTTAAGATCTTTCCTTCTGAAGTGAGTGGCTTATTTCGATTGATCGAATAGGTCGTCTGTACTTGATAGGGGATACTTAACCTTTATTGTTGTTTGTTTGGTTTTCTCATTGGAGGGATAGCTATAGGGTCAATTCCATGATGAACTTCGATCTTGAACTATATTGGTAAGTAATTTGAAAATATACTTTTATAGCACCATAAATTTCTTCAAATTGTTATTTTATTTAATCATTCCTTGGGTATTACAACCAACTACCCTTTCTAAAACAAATTTCGACCTAATAGCTTTTCTAATGTACTGCTATTGTTTATATTGTGGGTTTTGTTCTCCAAGCATGTTAGCAATTGCGAACACTCTGGCCTGGTCCTGCATTTGGCCCTAGTTCTGGTTTTGCCCTTGGTTGTTGTTTTGTTAGGGCGTTTGCTATTGAGGATGCATATTCTATCCTCCTCCCTAGTTGTGTTGTTACCATTTGGGCGACCTAGGCTTTGGTAGGACAAAACTTTGCTAGATGCCCTGGCTGATCATAGTAAAAGCACAAACCTTGTTGTCTGGCCAGTTCTTTCTGTTCGTCCTTGTTAGGTCTAGCTTGTTGTTGGACCTGAGGTGCCCTACTTCCATCATTTTGTTGATGAGTGTTATGCCTCTTTTGAGGTTCTCGATGATCTTTTTCATTTCCTAACCTCTTATTCTTTTTCCTTAACTTTTGTTTGAAATCCAGTTCTTGTTCTAAGGTCAATGCCCTCTCTACGCCTTCTCTGTATGTCTTCGAGCCTAAGGCCCTTATTATCTTTCAAATCTCAATCTTGAAACCCTAAGTGACACGGTTGACCTTCATCTTCTCCTCCCTAATTAACACAAGTGAAAAATTGGCAAATTTAGTAAATTTGGCCTCATACTCGGCCACCATCATCTCTCTCTGATTCAGCCTAATGAGGTCCTCCTGCATCTTCGTCAGCGTTGGTTTAGTGAAGCATTTCTCGTAAAATATCTCCTTGAACTCTTCCCAATTCACCCCTCTAATGTTGGTGTTCGGGTCAACTTTCAACGTCCACCACTAGCTTCTAGCTAGTCCCTTAAATTGATGGGTAGCAAACGCCACCCTACTCGGACCCGTTACTTTTAATACATTTAGGTGTTCCTCCAACTCTTTGTACTAATAGTAAGCTGTCAAGCATTTAGCAGTACCATCAAACTACAATGGTTGGAGTTTGCTTAACACCAACAACATTTTTCTATGCTCACTATCTTCTAGACCTTCTTGTACCTCCTAACGAGCTAGTATCTCGAACACCAGCTTGGCACTGGCTGCCACACCAGAATAGGTTCTTGTACATTCAGTTGTAGTGCCACTTGTGGAATCATCTGAGGTAGTGCGCTCCTAATCTGTTCCATGACCCTTCTTGTGACCTTTGTCAGCATATTCTTCATCTGGGTCTCAGCCACGTTATTTGTGTAACACCCCAACCCCCATATCATTAAGCATTGGACGCGTCCACCATTTTTCTTGACAGTGGACTAAACCAAACGGCGGGCCGGGCCGGTGTTACATTACAAGCGACGCACACTTGACTTTCTATTTCA
>JAJIYU010008692.1:0-17761 GCA_030144865.1 Tinospora cordifolia | reverse complement strand
AAAATCAAAAAAATTATTGCGCAATTAGGGTCATAAGCTAAAGATGTACCTAAGTGATGGGAATTGAGGATTTTGACTCTTTTAACCCAATCTTGACCTTAATGGCCTACGTTGACCCAATTTGAGCACAAATTGACCAAAAGTGACTAGGATGACCACATTGACCAGAGTTGACCAGGTTTGAGCGATTAACCGAAATGGCTCGGGTCAATTGAAACTGAGTAGGAATAGTGAGATTTGAGATTAGGCCACTGTATGGATAGAACTAAGATTGAGTTTAACTGATACAGATTCAAGAGAGTACTACGGGACTGGGCCGGTTGTCGACAGGACATCGGTACGCAGGACCCAAGGTGAATAGTTTGACTCAGGTGTTTTCTGTGACTTTTATTCCTTGCATAAAACTTGTCTGAAATGACATGGTTTAAATAGTTTCACAAGTCTTAGATACAGCCGATTGGTTTTGAGATTGGTAGATGTACACTAGTAGTGAGCCCATAGGCTCGAGGGCCGAGCGTCGGGCTCAAGGTACTTGATATGATTGTGATAAACTCGAGGTCTGAGCACTAGGGGTTAGGACATATGATCAGTGCGCCTAACTCACGAACCCGCTCGAGTCATGGCACTCGAGGACCGAGCGAGTGGTTAGGGTATTCATGAAGTACGCCCAGCTCATGACCCACTCGAGTGGCCAGTACGCCTGACTCAGGACCCACTCAAGCAATGACCATAGGTTGGGTTTGTTGAGTTAACCTAACCTGGATATGTTTTTCTTATTTACATGGATTTGAGATGTTTTCTGAAACTGAAGCAATGTTTATAAATGTTTTCATACTATGCCATGCTTTCAAATGCCATATTATTTTTACTGCTCATGCATATGCAATGTTTTGGAGTGTTGGTTTTAGTTGACATGTTGATCTTTCTACTCACTGAGCCACGTTGATTTTATGCTGACTACTCTATCATCATTTCAAGTTCTATCGTGCCTGACAAAGGGAAAGGCGTAGTGATCGCCTGATTCCCTCACGATTTTATCCCTATTCTTTTGGTCTTTTGATTAGAGGTTGGTCATTCTGTACATATGTAAGGGGTTATTATGTATTTTGTACAAGACTAACGTTTAATGAAATGTTTTCACTTGCCTACTTTTGCTTTTAAGTGTCCCAGTTATTCTGATATTGTCTGCTATATGAGTTTTTGAAAGGGCTTAACAATGGTCGGGCCGAACTCGACTTGGTGAAAGGGTTTGTTAGGCCACTGTGTCGGTCGGGCCGCTCTTGGCTTAGAGAAGGGGTCCCAACAATCTTCATTCACCCGTAAAGTAAGCTTGCCCTTGTGTACATCAATCAGTGCATGGCTTGTAGCTAAGAATGGCCTCCCAAGAATCAGTGGAATCTCGCCATCTTCTTCCATATCTAGAATGACAAAGTCCATTGAAAAGATGAACTTATCCACCTTTACTAGAACGTCTTCTATGATTCCTCGTGGATAAGTGAAAGAAATATCAACAAGCTAAACAGATATAGTAGTAAGGTTGATTTTTGACATTCCCAATCTCTTGTGTACTGACATGGGCATGAGATTGATACTTACCCCTAAATCACCAAGTGCCTTCTCAAATGTTTCCAAGCCAATGTTGCATGGAATAGAGAAGCTCCCTAGATCTTTCAATTTTTGTGGAAGCTTTCTTTGCAGGATAGCACTGCATTCTTTAGTAAACTTCATTGTTTCAAAGTCTTCCAGTTTTTGCTTTCTAGAGATGATCTCCTTCATGAACTTGGCATAGTCAGGCATCTATTATAATGCTTCTACAAAGGGGATGTTTATATGATTTTTCTTGAACATCTCCAAGAACTTAGCAAACTGTTCATCCAATTTCTTTTTCTGAAACCTCTGAGGAAATGGTAGTGTTGGAGGTTCAAGGTATTTGTTGCCTTGAATAGTCATGCTTGGGCGTCTCACCTCTACTTCCTATTTAAGCTCACTCTGTTCTACCTCAGTTGGTCGTGGTGATGCAGCTTTTTCAAAATTTTTAGTTTCTTCAATTATAACAATAGGGCTTAATGGATAGGATGGACTTTGTACTTCTTTCCCACTTCTAGTTGTGACTGTCTTGAAGCTTTCATTTGGGTTTACTTGAGTGTTACTGGGAAAGGAACTGCACCGCTAGTTAGAGAGTGTTTGGGCTATCTGTCCCACCTAAGTCTCAAGGTTCTTTGCTATAGCATACATGTTCCCCATCTCAACCTCCAATCCTAAAACTTTGCGGTCATTTTTATCCACTCTGCCTATCAATTCTTTGAAGAAGCATGCTTGCATATTTAGAATCTCATCCAACTTATCATCCATAGATGGCTTCTTATCATGAAGGCATTGCTAAGGGGCATAACCAAGTAGGGCTTGTTGAACATTTCTGTTTCTTGCATAGGAGAAATTATCATGATTGCGGTCTCCAAATGATAATATTTAGGCACATTATACCCCTGAGGCTGACCTTGGTAATTGTTGAACCTATTCATTCAAAGCATTCAACTACTCTATGGATGCATCTTCAGGATAAGTAGCCTTATTATCTTCAAATATGGCCAAGATAGATTGAGTTTGGTGTTGTTGAATCTACCCATCATTGAGCTTCTCAGTTAAGGAATTCATCTGGTGGGTCATAGAAGCAATCTAGGCTTGTAGAGCTATGATCTCATCCACCTGGTGTAATCCAACCATTTTTACGAACCCTCTTTCTCAATTATGACCATAAGCATTAGCTGTCATATCTTCTATAAGCTGAGTAGCCTCAGAAGTAGACTTTCCCATCAAAGAGTTTCCTGCTGCTAAATCCACCAAAACTTTGGTAGGTGGTGTCTAACCACTATAGAACATCTGAATCTAGAGCCATGGGAGATAGCCATGCTGAGGAAATCTTCTTAATAAATCTTTGAACCTCTCCCAACTTCATAGAGTGATTCAAAATCTGATTGCTTGAACGAACTAATCTCACCCCTTAGTTGAGGAACCTTCACAGGAGTGGAATATTTCTTTAAGAATTTCTGTCCCATGTCCTCCCAGGTGGTGATGCTACCTGGTAAGAGAGTCTGTAGCCATGTCTATGCTTTATCCCTCAAAGAGAAAGGGGAAAAGCCTCAACCTCAATTGATCCTCAATCACACCATTCACCTTGACCGTGTCGCATACTTCCATGAAAGAGTTTAGATGTGTCATAAGATCCTCAATAACAAACCCTCAAACTGTTGCTATTGCACCATACTAATCAGAGAGGGCTTCAACTCAATCTTATTAGCATTGATGGGAGTTCTAGCAATTTCGAAGTAATTTTTATTCAATACGAGTTTAAAGAAATCTCGTAATGGTGCCTCACCATCATTCCCAACAACTGATCTTCCACTTTTAGCCATGTTAGATATATGACCTCTAGATTCCAATTAAATTCGCCTGATGGTCTTAAATAGATCTGGATCGTTCAACCCAAGAAAATTTTTGTTCATTCAAAGCCTAAAACACCACAAACAAATCAAAAAGATCAAGTGTGTATCCAATTAAGCAAAAGAAATAAATAAATAAATGCCTTAATTAAAATTTAACCAATTTCAATTGATTTTAAGATTATTAACAGTGTTCCCGTGCAACGGCGCCAAAAACTTGTTGAAATCATTGGAAATGCATAGGATCGTAATAGTTATATATGGAAAGATGCCAGATATCATCCTCAAGGAATGATTTGTGGTTAAAATCTTAAATCCCAATTTAATTTTACTCTTAACTTTATTAAGGCTTCAAATCGAGATTTTATTATACTAAATAAAAATCAAAAGGAAAATAAACACATGCTGATTTAAAATTGTATGAACTAAGATTCTGGGATAGTAAAATATTGTGTACTCACCTTTAATCTTTATTTCAATTAATCTAATTCCTGTTCTTATAGGTTATAGCAATAATCATCAAAACTCTCTCTCAAGGCGCCTTGATATCTATTAGTTTCTTCTCTAATAACCCCTTTTAAGGTGTACAATTAACAAACTAATGTAATAAATACAATATTCACGTGCAACCTCCTATAGAATCAACAACCTCTCAGTCAGTTAATTCTTCTAGGTCTGTACTTCGATTATCTAATTATTAAACTTCTCTTTCGAGTTAATTCAACAATTTAAAACCAGTTTATAGGTAGTCAATCAATAAAAAGCATTAAGAACGCAGAGTATTAAATGATACCTCAAAATGGATTAACCAGAATAAAAAATCAAAGGTTCCTACAATCTAAATTATATCCTCGAAATCAAAAGAATTTAGGCAAACATTGTATCTAGTTCACAGCATAAAGAATTAAACAAATTAAAGATCATACTATACAGATTTGATCTTATTCTTTGTCTTCTCCCTCATTCAGCTCTCTACTTTGCTATGGCCATCAACAACAAATAGAACCAACAACTCAATTATGAAAAACCTAATACAAGCATCTATTTATAATGTTCTCCTAAAAATATCATAGGAACCCTAACTAAACACCAACATAATACGTTGATTTAACAACTTTAATTGCAAAACTACGATACAAGATTGCAATAACATAGTGTCACCAAGATTTTAGAATTTTCTCACAAATCTTGCCAACTTCAATCGTAGTATCACGGAGCTCCCTAGGGATATCACAGTACTGGTGCATGTATATGTGATAGTCATGCTTTCTTCATTTTGTATCTTGTGTTTTGTGTAATGAATGGGCCTTCACTACTTGGGCGGAGTGCTATAGGGTTGGATCCATATTTGGGCTTCTCTTTCTTTGTTATCGGGCTTGTAATGTTAGGCTACTTGAGCTTTCTTTCTTTATTGTCAGCCTGTGCATATTCATCCATTTCACTTGTATCTACATAAACCACTAGAAACCTCTCTTGAGCATTATATCACACCTAAAAGCACATAAAAACTAAAATTCTTTCAAATACTAAAAAACATGCAATCTTAATATAAAGGCTCATGCACCAATTATAAACAAATATATCGTAATTCCTATTTGGCCCATGGTAAACATTTATAAAATACATATAAAATAGTTAGCATGCAATGCAACTAACAATCATCTATGAACGTGATAAAATATTGTTGACTATTCCAAGAAAAAAGCTAAAGGAAATGGCCACATATATCTATATGTATCAATTCTAAGACATTGGTAGACCTATTGGCACCAATTCTCCTTATGTTTTTTTGTTTCCCCTTTATACAGTTTGTACAAATTTCAAATCATTAAAGTCAAGGGGATCTAAAATTCCATCACACACAAGTCTTTCAATTCTCTGTCTAGAGATGTGAGCCAATCTCTTGTGTCATAAAGATAAAGATTTCTCATTGGTTAATTTTCTTTTAATACATCTAGTATTCAAATGCAAGGTTTCATTATATGAAGCAATTGTATCAAGTAAATAATTATTATCAACATAAGATAAAGAGCCAATACCAATCAAACTTGAATTCAGAAAAAGATTAAATAATCTATTTCTAAAAGTACAAGAGTAACCAAATTTGTCTAATACAGAAATAGAAAAAAAAATTTGTCTAAAAGACGATACAACAAAAGTCTCGTTAAAAGACAATCTCTCGCACGTAATTGACTGGAGACATGTTGACTTGCGAGAGGATTGTACATACGATGAGGTTTCAGTAGCTATCATTGACAGAGCCATAAAGAAATTGCGCAAAAAAGAGATGCCAATGGTATGTGTATGTTAGCAATTTCATGGTGCCAAGCAGGACATCTAAAAGCAGAGGACTATATGGCTAGTCACTTCCCTAAAGTTATGAGTATTGCTCTGTTAGATTTTGTTGTTTTAGTAAATTTTGAAGATGAAATTTGTTCTAAGGATAGGAGACTATAATGGCCTGTATTTTTTAATATAATTCAACGGGTTCGACATATATTTTTATGTTTAAATTAATGAATTATAAATATAAATACATAATTTTATGGTAAATGTATTAATTAATGTGTATATTAAATAGAAAAGTAAAATAAATTATTAATGATGGTAATATTAATGATAATAAATATTTCATAGTGAAAACTTATTTAATGATGAATAGATGGTAATATTAATAATAAATATTTCATAGTGAAAACTTATATATATGTAAAGTGGATAAAGTTTGCATTATGAGTCATGGATAAGAAAAGCGATGGAAGAGTTATCTTGTCGTCAATTGACAATGGGACCCACCCCAAAATTTTGCTATAAAAATCCCTTCCCCCTCATTTCTCACTCGAAGTTGCCATTCGGGAAAGAGAGAAAAAAGAGAAAAAACAAAAAGAGAAGAGAAATGAAAGAAGAAGAAGAAAGAAAAAGAAGAAGAAAAAGAGAAGAAAGAGAAGAAGAAAAGAAAAGTTGTCAGTTTCTCGAGGTTTCGACATTTTGGATAAAATATTTTTATCCCTTTTCAGTTTAGAATTGTTATGGGAGTTATGAAATTCAGTTTTTCCAGCGAAATTTTCACAAAATGTGTTAATTTATTGTGTAACCCAAAACTAGGATGTATTTTCACTAAGAGTAAAACAATGCAATATAAATATCATTGTGTTTAAATCAAATAGTAGAATATAGTTATGTACTTTATTTGTACCTATATAGGCCCTAAGAATTTATATGTAGTTAGAAGTTGACACATAAAGGATATACCTATTAGCATTGAAATTTTAGTTGGCAGGTACTAAAATGTCCATAATGAAATTCTAAACTCAATGACATTAAAATTAAAATTTCTAGAGATCAATAAGTATATTAAATTTGCATTTATGCAATTGGAGAAATAATGTATAGATTAACATTATATGTATATACAAGGTTATATATGTATAATTAATGTCACAAAATGTTAAATGATTACATATAAGGTTATGATTAATTATGTAATGTCATAAATGATTACAAAAATGTTAAATGATTCACATGAAAAAATGCGTAACATAGGAAATAATTAACTTTTCCTATTTATTGTATATTACAACAAATTTATGAAGAGCTTACATAGTGTATATCAAAAGCGAAACACGTGTTAACAGTATGAGCTTTTGGTATTTGGCTCGATATCGAGAAACGCGATCCGCAACTAGGAGAACGTCGACAGGTGATCTAGTCAGTGAGTAGTTTTCTGATGTATTTGTTTAATATTTTATTTTGCTTATGGTTGTTGCATAATTGAGTGTTACACGCATTGCATATTGCACTGAGATAGGACTACTCTTCAAAAGTGCCAACCTGGTCTTAAGATGAGGTTCCAATGTAACATCCCGACTATTAGTCGGACCCCCTGACACATTTTATGGGTCGTCATCCGTTGAGAATCGGAATGTTACTTAAAATTTTCCTTCTGTCAAAATCTTTTTCTTTAAAATTAAGCTTATAAATCATTTTCAATGAAATGTCCGAAATTACGTTTCGCATAAAATAAAAGATCAATATATTGTCACACTAGTTTCACCGAATTTTCACAATTAGATAATACAAACTGAAATCAGAAATTAGAAATCATTAATCGTTAATCACGAAGTACAAGTTACGCAACAAAATTTCCTCAAAATAAAATTTTATTTAAAATAGTAAATATTAAATATATAATATCGTTTAATAATAAAATCGACGAAAATCCAAGCCAGTCGAATAGTATAAAATCAAAACGGTACATGTAAAAATAGTAAAATTAAACTTAAGAAAAGTATACGTTTAATTATAAAATAAAATAAGCGAAATATAAAACAATAATATTAAGCTCAAATGAAAAATATACATCCAATTCTATTACAATTAAAATAAACAAGTTAAAACCTCAATTTTTTCTATGTTGGATAACCTCCCCCAAGAGGTTTTCAATCCAAGCTGAAGGTCTTCTGACATAAGTTACAATACTCAACGTCCATGTGTACCTGAAAAATAAAATAGGAATGAGCTCGAAAACCTAGTGGATCATTCCTACACATCACACGCATTATACAGACCAAAATCCAAAACATTACAAACACTTCCAAACATTAGGCGTTTCAAACATTCATTTAGTTTTGGTCGAAGTCTGAGACCGAAAGAGCATTGAGATGCCTCTCGGTATTCCCCGTGATCTCGCCTAATCATAGAAAGTCTCGAATACCATATAAAATTAATCATGTCACAAATCATGATATCACAGCCTGAGAGAGTGTGTTTACTGCAACTTGTACCATCTCCCAAAGACTTTGAGCAGTCATAAGCAGCTAAAGGTTGGGAATACCTATGATCCACCTTGTAGCTAGTCAATCTCAAGTGGTGGTCCCTAGGAAATACCACCTCAATCCGCTTCAGGCTCGTTGCTCTCACCGATACGTAGATTCTTAATAATCCTTCATCTTATTTTAGTTTTACAATCAAATTCAATCATACCAAGCATCACACAATATAATAGAAAATAAATCAAATAATGCATGCTATTAAAAATGACAATTTACATGAATAAATGAAGTCTAAGTGCATGTTTTCCTATTCATGCATGCAATAATTAAATAATCATTCATCACACATCATTCAAGCATACCAAACAATTTCAATCAATTTTCTAACCTAGAACTATTCAAACAAATGCTTTGAATTTCAAATCCATATAATATGTAGGAGCAAGGAAATCATGCCCACCTGATTCCACAGATCTTCAGGGCCACCTTGCTTTCCTTCGAGTTATTCGATACTCTAAACTTGTAAAATCTGATATTTAACAATCAATAAAAATTTCTAAGTTTCGAGTTAATATTCAATCTTATTCGAAATATTCTTAAGCTTAAATAATTTCTAAATGATTATAAAGTCTAAATATTAATTTCATCCAATTTAAGGTTATTTCTATTTATTTTTTAAGTCTTCAGTATTTTTCCAAATTTAGTTTAAAATTTGTCAAAGCTTATATTTTATAAAAATCATACTTCTACTAATTTACACTTGTAATCTAAAATTTAAAACTCTCATAATAAATTTTTCAAGTTTCTATGATTTATTCACTTCCAAATAAATTTTATTTAAATTAGAACTAATAATTTAAAACATTATTACTTAAATTTGAGTTCTAAAAATAATTTACTCATGTGTAGTTAGTCTCATTCCACTTAAATAAGATTTTTATATCTAATTTGAACTAAGCCCTAAAATATTATTTTATCACCTAAAAATCTCTGAGTTACCCTTTTTTAAAATAAATTGTTCATCTTCAAGCTCTTAAATCTAATTTACAAATTTCTTAAAGTCTAAGTTTCAATTTAAAATAATTTCATCTCAATACTTTTTCTTAAGTGCTTAACTTCTACATGAATACAACAATTCTAACATTTTAAATTTGCATTCTACTTCCAAGAAATTTTAATTTCTTGTCTCTGAAATTTCAAACCCACTAAGGTTCGATAAACTTCGATATTCATATTCCACTATCTATTCAAAAAAACTCACATGAATCAAAATACTAGTTCTAACATAAAAATATTTAATAAGGCTTCCAATTTTATATTTTTAACTACTTAAGGTTTGAATTTTGTAATTTTTCATTTTGTGTATCTAAATTCAACTAAATAATTAGTTTCGACTATCTAAAATTTTGAAATTGAAGGAAATACACACTATACCCTTTAAATCCACCTCCAAAGCTAGGCATCGTTCATTGTCGTATTCATCACGCGAATGACGTTCAACGACGGACCCACATCGCAAATCCACTATTACAACTTCATTCTTCTAACAACAATAGCAGCAAAACCAGCATCATGCATTCATCTTCTTCATTTGTTTCCATTCCCAAATCACGCACAACCACTCCAAAAGGAAACTTCAACATGCTTCTTTGTTCAACATAGCTGCAGCAGCAAAACATCCAAATTGTGACCCACCTTCTTCACAGTTCTCATCTTCCTCTATTTGTGATTCACAGCCAAGAATTGGCACCTGCAAGAGAAATCACGCACAAAAAATTCAAATCACGACTAGAAAGCATCTTCCCATTGTCACAGTCAAGCAACAAAAATGCCAAATCCACATCTCGGTCTTTCCTCTGTTTTGATTGTCCAAACCAGCACCAATCGATGCTCTAGATTTTGATCTTCATTGCTTCTTCTTCATTCCAAATTATTCAATCCTCTTCGCTAACCAAATTAAACTCCTTCCATTTCTAGATTTGCCTTCCACCGCCAAATCCAGAGGAATCTAGTTCATTCATCGAATTCCCAATTTTTTTCGGTCAAAACAGAGCATTCCCTTCTTTCCTTTTTTTTCCAAAATTTCCATTTTTTTAGTAAATTTTGATTTCAAAAATCTAAACCCAAATTTTATTTTGTTATATGTTTACTTATTTATTTATTTATTATTTTTTAATCAACTTTTGATTTCTTTTTTCCTTCGATCAACTAATATTTATTTCTTTATTTTATTGATTTTTATTTTATTTTTTTAACATTGTAAATTCTAAAGTCTATATATTTATTTATTTTTTTTTTTCTAAAGCATTATTAATTCTAAAATCTATATTTTTATTTATTTTATTATTTTTCGTAAAAGCTATTATTTATTTTATTTTTATTTTTTTTTTGTTATTTTATTTTCAATTTCTATTTTTTGAAATAATATTTTATTTCATGTTTACTCGCGACATGTACACGCTCGTAAAATTCCACGGCGTTACAATCTACCCCCCTTAAATAAAATTTCGTCCTCGAAATTTGAATCAAGTTGACTAGTGTTGTCAATCGATTTACATTTCCCACTAGCCCATTACACTTTCGCTGCGCTACTCTGATCCTACTTATAGGATACTTCCATCTTCAACCAGATCCTATTCATCATATTCATCATCACCGTCAATCTTTGTTTTAGCAGACATTAGTACTATCATGACTCTAGATTCAGTTTCTAGGTTATCAATCTGTTCAGTGGCCTAAAAGTTTTTCTTCTAGGTTATTTTCATGTAAGGGTACAGGATTTGGTCTCAAAGCAAATAAACAGTAAAGCACGCATATCACACGATCATACAATCAAGCTAGCACAGCAAGGTTTCAAGCTTCCACCGAAGCTTTCAGATTCAAGTATCACATACCACTCTACCCCTTCCACTTAGGCTTCCACCTAAAACAGAGCCGCACCCAAACAATTTCGCAAATAGCTCGATAACTAAGGTTTCTAATCCCACTATACTCCACCGTCCCATACCAGCAAGCATAGAGAAACTCGTTTTGCCAAAGTTACCGATCATTCACCACACATGGTCCATCATTCTCCGAATCCAGGCTTCCTCCATAACCCCGAATTCCTATGCATCTCATACTACATAGAAATCGAAAGATACAGAAGTTTCCCAGTCATTTGTCCTGATCAAACAATTTTCTGTTTTCACACAAGTTTCAGTCTCTATCCTATGTCCTAAAGATTTATGTTTTTGATCCAATGTGCCACCCATGCCTACATCACGTTTCTACCTAAGGTCTTTCCCCTGGACCTAAGGTTTCGTCTGGCTAACTCACAACCTTTGGCAAGCTAAGATATCACCTTTGGCATCTTTGTCGACTTCTATTTGATTCCTTGCCCTAATTTCTCTCCTTCTAATTTTCTTTTATAGAAAGTAAAGCTGTTCTTTCAACTCAAACTACTCGTACAAGCTGGTGGGACAACCTCTTGATTGGGCGGCGAGACCGAAGTCGGCTTAGCAACCGCGCTTTCTAGGGCAGGATACCCACCTCCCTTTCAATGTTTAGCTTTACTCTGGACAAAGCTTACCCACTATCAACTCAACTTGCAGTCTTTGTATCCAAACAAAACGTTTTAAAAACATATATTTTCTTTTTGAAAACACTTTCTAAAACATTTTACAATTTCAAAATAGAAGGTAGGGCATTCAAGATTCAATTCAATTCAAAGTGAAACCCTATTTGGGTTTCTAATTCTTGTCAAGCAACTAATGTTTGACTTTCTAATTCTAGCCTAACAATACATGTTTAGGCTTAACTTTCTATTTCTAGCCCAGCATATCTAATAACTAAGCTTTGATACCACCTTTGGTATCAGAGGTCTGATACCACCTTTGGTATCAGAGAAAACTTTATAATTTTGGCCCGACAACTAATGCCTAGGCTCTAATACTACCTTTGTAACACCCCAACCCCCAAGAGACAGGTTCAAGCTCAACCACAAGGTGGGTTGGATTCAATGTTACATTTACAAGTACACAACTTGCATCACTTTCTATTATCTCAAGTCTTAATATTTCTCCATGAGCACACAACCCAAATAATTTAATTCTAATTTAATAACACTATTACAAGAGAGATAAAAAAAACCTTCAATCTTTATTTATTGAACAAAATAAAGGGATACATGCTTAAAATTCAAATAATGAAAAGGGGAGTATATAACTCTAAAATTTAAAAGTAAAATTCAGCGAAAGTTTTCATTCAAAATTTGGGCAATATGCCCTTCCATAGAAACTTTCTAAAAATAGAGTTTCTAATCCCTTAGCAAGCCTGATCATGTATTTCAAATCTTTGAAAAATAAAAGGAAGGGGTGAGCAAATAGCCCAATGGATCATTCATCAAACTACTAATTTACTAATTCAAATTAAAAGTACATCCAATTTCAATCACTTACAAGCATTAAGCATTTCAAACAATATCTTGTTAATGTTGTATATTTGACCAAAAGGGGTTTTTAGTCCCTTGATGCTCTTCATTAAAATACTCCTATTCTGGGATGAAATGACAATTTATTTTGTTACATTCCATTGGAAATAAGGATCACATGTCCACATTCCAAGTATTTTAAAACACATCCACACTTAGTGATGTTACTCATGTACACTAAGTATATGCAAAGAACACCCATAGCATCACTTAGACTACTATGATGGCACGTGGTTGTTATCTTCACTTTCTCATATTTAATTTCCAATAAATATGAAACAAGATCATAATAATTAAAATCAGAATTTAAAATAATCAAGAGAACATGGAAACATACATGGCATGCTTAAAAGTTCAAAAATAAGCCTAAGCATGGTTTCTAAATATGTAATGTTATCATGTATGAATTAAAATAAGAAAACATGTTAAATTGAAAATAAAATTTGATCAAACATGCTTCAAACTGAAATATAAACATGCTGAAATTTAAAAACAAACATGAATATATTAAAGACTTGAAGTAGTAAAGGAGTTCTAGAAATCTCCTCCACCTTAATTCGAGTTTCTTCATAGAATTCGACAGAAGTTCACCTTATCCACCACTTTTAGAACTTCAAGAACTTCTAATCATGAACAAAAATACTTTAACAACTCTCTAAAATACGAACTTCTCACACAAGAAAGAAAAGAGAGTGAGAAGAGGTGCCAAGAAGAGGGTAAGAACAAGCAAAGAGGGAAGTGTCAACTCTTTGCTTTGGGATGAGATAAATGTGAGCAAGAGGAGGTATTTATAGGTGTTCATAAGCTTAAAGGGGGCACCTAGGGCAGCTAGGGCAGCTCACCACATTTTGGCATGTTTTCAAACTCATAAGGGGATGGTTTGGGTGAGAAAGGCAAGTATGCTCATGGTTGGCAAGTGGGACCACTAAAGTTTCCAATCCAAGTGTGAGCAAAATCTTTGAACCTTATTTGTTTTATATATGTATGTGAACACAATTAAAGGTTTAGAATACATTCTAATCTATCTTGGACGTCCTCTATTAGTAGGAAAACATTCTAATGTGTTGTGATTCATAAAATCAAACAAGTTTCTAATATGGGCACGCAAAAACAAAGCTTTGGAATGTTTCTTATTTCCCTTGAACTCTCTCCCTTTTTGGCTCCACATGTGAGCATGAGGTAAGTTTTTATTTTCTAATTTTTTTTAGGTGAAGGAATCTTTCTATATCTCTTTAAATCAGCCACTCTCATTAAACTTCTATCTTGGATTTGTCACAAGTGTGCCCACACACACACTTATGGGACATTTTATATGTAACCTTAGTATACATGATCATTTATCTTGGCACATGAAATCATTCTTCATGGTTTCTATAGGTGTGGGCATACTTGATCATTTACATGGCACATGAGATCATTTTTCATAATTTTAAATAATGGACACGTCCCATGGAGCTTAGGGTAGGGTAGGGTGCACATGATCATGGTGTTCTACCCATATGACTTGCACATGTTAGGGGTGGCCATGACTTCATGGGTTCACAAAAATCAAATAAAAACTATTTTCTCCTTATATGGAACCTATAGTTTTGGAATCACATGAACCTAATGCACATTTTAAGGTATGGTTTGGCCCAAGGTGATTTTCCCTCAAAAACGTTTTTTATTTAAGACACACTGAGGTCACTAGGCAAATGAAAATCCAAATCTTGCTCAATTGTTCTGATTTTCGGGTATATCATTCATTTTGTTAGTTCATGTCATTTTGTTTCATTTCAAGTCATTTTGATCCCCCGAAGACCCTAAATGATGATTTTTTCTAATTTGGACCCTCTGAAGGGCGTTTGGCAAATGAAAACCTTAACCTCAACCAATTGTTCTAATTTTTGGATATGTCATTCATTTTGTTAGTTCATGTTATTTTGTTTCATTTCTGGTCATTTCGATCCCCTAAAGTACCCTAATAAAAATTCTTTCTGATTTGGACTGTAACATCTCAAAAATTTGATAAGAAATTTGAATTTTTACTTAGAAAATTATACAAAATTGATGAATGAAAAATTTGGCATGTCCTAGTTACCCAAGTGAGGAATAAAAATCAATTTAGTGGATTTTTGGAAGAAAAAATTATGATTATAATGCATAAAATGCGATATCATGGTCAAAAACACAAGGATATGTGCAATTTTGGATGAAATCAGGATTAGAAAGTCAATTGGGGTCGAGATGTGGAAAAAAATCTGAAACGAAAGTAAGAAATAGGGTTGAAAAATCAAAAGCAAACTAAAAATGCTGTGAAACATAGATCTGTAATCTGGATTAGCATCCTATAGCCAAGATCAAGTCTGCACGTACGCACTAGAGCATCGAATCAGCAGATCGAGCGGCCAAAAATTCACATGCATAACTCGATGAATATCGAACGGCCAGAAAGAGTTTTGTTGATCGCAAAATCAGACCGCACACTGTGATCGAGGATCATCCAACAGTCCAGATCGAGGCACTCTAAGATAATCGCGAACGAACACTACGATCAAGGAAATCGGATTGGTTAGATCAGTATCAGGCTCAGATAGATTGTCCTAAGAGACAGGTAACTATAACATTACCTTCTAGGGAGATCTTTAAAATCTATGGGGATATGCGGAGACTACCAAGAAGTCCAACCCTAGCCTTACTGAATTGCTTGAAGCAGATGAATGAGTTTGAGGAACTCTCGAAAGAAGAGCCTATGGAACCAAAGAAGATACAAGACTTAGCAGTGGTTAGGGAGTACGAGGATGTGTTCTCAAATGACTTACCCGGACTATCACCTGCTAGAGAATTAGAGTTCAAGATCGAACTTTACCCTGGAACCAACCCTATAGCAATACCTCCTTATAGGATGGCGCCAACAGAACTAATTGAACTAAAAACTCAACTGGATGAGCTCAGGGAGAAAGGTTTCATCAGGCCGAGTGAATCACCTTGGGGAGCTCCAGTGTTGTTCGTGAAGAAGAAAGATGGTTCCTTGCGATTGTGTGCGATTACCGGAAGTTGAATCAAGCTACAATAAAGAATAAATATCCCTTACCAAGGATTGACGACCTATTTGATCAATTATGAGGAGCCACTCATTTTTCTAAAATTGATCTTAGGTCGGGTTATCATCAGCTGAGAATCAGGGAGTCTGACATATACAAGACTGCCTTCAAGACAAGATATGGACACTTCGAGTTCACCGTGATGCCATTTAGTTTGACCAATGCCCCGGCCACCTTCATGGATTTGATGAACCGAGTGTTCAAACAGTACCTTGACCAGTTTGTAGTGGTGTTCGTCGATGATATCCTAATTTACTCTAAGTCAGAAGCGGAACACCTAGAACATTTGAAGATCGTGCTAGAAACTCTCAGAAGGAACCAGTTTTATGCTAAATTCAGTAAGTGCGAGTTCTAGATGAAAACTGTCAAGTTCCTTGGCCACGTTGTGTCAGCAAAAGGCATCTCTGTAGATCTAGAGAAAGTGGAGGTTGTTATGAACTGGAAGCAACCCAAGACAGTAACAGAAATCAGAAGTTTCTTGGGCTTGGCAGGCTACTACAAAAGGTTCATTAAGGATTTTTCCAAGTTGGCTGAACCTATGACTAAGTTGACTAGAAAAGAAGTTAAGTTCCAGTGGGATGAAAAATGTGAACGGTCATTCCAAAAACTAAAGAAAAGATTGATATGGCTCCTGTTCTAGTCACCCCAACTCCTGGTGTTACTTACATACTCTATACTAATGTTTTGCTGAGTGGGCTTGGAGCAGTATTGATGGAAGAAAAACAAGTAGTCGCTTATGCTTCGAGACAACTAAAGGTCCATGAGAGAAATTACCCTACTCACGACCTAGAGCTAGCGGCCATTGTGTTTGCCCTGAAGATTTGGAGACACTACCTTTAAGGAGAGAAATTTGAGCTATTTTCATATCAAAGAGCTTGAAGTACATCTGCAGCTAGAAGGAGTTAAACCTCAGGCAACGGATATGGATGAAATTCTTGAAAGACTATGATTTTCATCTACATTACCATCCGGGGAAGGCCAATGTGGTGGCCGATGCTTTGAGTAGGAAGTTTAACAAGTAGGAGGAAGAAAAATGTCAGATGTACCAGTTGATTGAAGATTTTAGGTTGGGTGTAAACCTTAATGAAAAAGAAGCCTATCTTTACAATATGTCTTGCCAACCGGACCTATTACATCAGATCAAGGATGAACAGAAGCAAGATAAATGGCTTGCTCAACTAATTGAAGGAGTCATGCAAGGAAAGCATACTGACTTCAGGATGGATGCTGAAAACATCCTAAGGCTCGGGGAAAGGATATGTGTAATTCAACAGGGACAGAGCAAGCAAATCATACTAGATGAAGCTCATAAGACTAAATATACCATGCACCCACACGAGGACAAGATGTACCAGAACCTCATAAAAACCTACTGGTGGAGAAGAATGAAGAGGGACATGGCTAAGTATGTCTCTAAGTGCTTAACATGTCAACAAGTGAAAGCGGAACACCGAAAACCCTCTGGAATGTTACAACCACTCCCTATCCCAGAATCGAAGTGGGATAACATTGCCATGGACTTTGTCAGTGGTTTACCCAGAAACCAAAAAGGAGAAGACACTGTTTGATTTATTGTGGATCGTCTCACCAAAGTGGCACATTTCCTACCAATCAAATCCACAGACCAAGTCAGTTGGCTGGGAGAGCTGTATGTGAAGTAAATAGTGAGGCTGCATGGTGTACCCAAGTCTATTGTGTCTGACAGGGACTCTCGCTTCACTTCACAGTTCTGGCAGAGTCTACAGAAGGAGATGGGTACTAAGCTCACCATGAGTACAGCTTTTCACCCTCAGACGGATAGTCAGTCTGAGAGAGTTATCCAGATTTTGGAAGATATGTTGAGGGTTCTAAACTTCAAGGGAAATTGGAGCAAGTACTTACACCTGGCGGAGTTTGCCTATAACAACAGTTATCAGGCAAGCATAAAAATGGCTCCATTCGAAGCTCTTTATGGAAGACCCTGCAAATCACCTACCTGTTGGGCTGAACTTGAAG
>JAJIYU010008691.1:0-17755 GCA_030144865.1 Tinospora cordifolia | reverse complement strand
TTTATTATGATGTTATTTTTGTACATAGACTAATGTACACAGGAACCCTAATGCATTTGGGTCTAAGAAGAAGAAAATGTAGCACGGGCCCGTCTCTCGGGTATCCCAAGAATTTTGATCAAATAGAATTGAACCGTCAGATGACGTGGAAGATGAGACTTGGGAAGCTGGGGTGTTACATCTTGGGAGAGTGGTTTTTACTATTTTTACTTTCAATATTGTGTATATTTGAACTCGGCCATGTGGTCCATTTGTTTTTATTGTAGAACTATTGGAACTCAGTCTCTGGGCCTAATATTTGTGTACATGTCTTTGTGAGACCATAGAACAATGTTTTTCATGTATCCATCAAGTAAATGTTTCAAAATGCTTTGAATTATAGCATTTACAGCATATGTATGTTTCCGATGACGTTTTGAATTGTTGCACATGTTTATGAAAATTTATGGTGATATGATTTTGAAATGATGTTTGATCCAATGGAATGTAAAAGGATTTTCTACTACTCAGGGCAAGTTGAATTTGAAATTGGATCAAGTGTTTAAGTTTGAATTACTTGATTTTTTTCTCATGTAAAGACATTAATTTGAAAAGGAATGAATTCACACGACTCGGTGCTTCAGTGGACACGAGCACCGAGCTATGATGCCGCATGATGCTCGACCGTAGAGCTACAAAAGGTTCGTCACGGGGGCTGGGGTGTGACAAAAGTGGTATCAGAGCTCAATTAATAGCTCTTTGGGAATAGATTTTTCACTGGAATGAAATGGTCATCGGATTTGATTTTCACTGAGTTTTAAAAAAAAACATTTTGAGCAGTGAAATAGGAATTGCTAAGTACAGAAACCATATGTCTAGATAAAGATTGGGTTTTGTCTTGGGATTACAGTGGATCATTAATTAAAAACTTTTAGGACATAAGTTAGAAACTTATAACGTGAAAACATACACTTTTTTTGTTCAGGACTCGATTTAGGAGGATCTTGTATTTTTTATTTCTATGTAGTATGGGATGCATAGAGATTTAGAGGTACAGAGGAATCTTGGAGTCGAAGAATGACGGAAAAGTATGGTGAGTGATCGATTCTTGGGCAGAACTTGTACGAACTGTATTCTACTAGTATGGGACGCTCATGTATGGTGGGTCTTGCGTCAGTCTTAGGGAGCGAGACACTTGCAAAATTGTAATGGGCAATGAACGAACTTTTTGGAAAAACTTGCACACACTGTATTCTACTGGTATGGGATGGTCACGTACGATGGGTCTTGCGTCATCCTTAGAGACTCGAATTTGGCGTAAATATACTAGTCGTAATGGAACAAGGATTATATTATACAAGCATGCATTGTTTGTTGGGTGTTTGTATGTGATATATATAGCATATTATTTTGAGTATTGTTACCTGAATTCTTATATCTAGAAGCAAATAAAATGTTGTCGACTGAGAAGCATAAATTCTAGGCCACAAAGAGAAATTAAAAACCTAGAACATGAATTTAGAGTCGCAATAGTACGATAAACGCAAAGGGTATAGGTGGGTTTGAAATGAATGGTTACTATCACAATTCAATGTATCTGGATTGAAGTAGAAATGTAGTATGTCATTTTCAAATTATTAAAATTTTTGCTTCAATTTGAATAAACTGTTGGATATTGAAAGTTGAATTTTGAATTGTAGATAATGCTGAGAGGAAGAGGACGAGGTAGACCTCGTCGAAGCATGGTCAAAAAGGCAGCTAGTGATGAGCCAGCTCAGAGAGATAAGGGTCTTACGGGGACAGTCGTACCCACTGCTATTACTGTGTCACCAGATGGACTAGCAGATATGATACAGAGAGCAATAAATTGAGCCATATGAACCGGTATCCAGTACAGTCCTCATAGCCTCCAGTCCAACCTTCAATACCCATACAACTACCAACACCATCACCAGTATTGTCTGAGCCAGTGATACTTGTATCGGTACCATTAGAGCACATAATACAGACTTCAAGCAGATCTGCTAGCTATGACAGGGAGCAGAGAGACCTAGTGATAGAGTTTCAGACGCTATGTCCTAGTTCTTTGGAGGACTTAGCAGATCATGTGGCAGTAGATAGGTGGTTCATTGAGATGCACAAACACTTGACGGTGATGGGGGTGACAGGACCCAAGAGAGTAGCATTGGCAGTGCATCAGATGATAGGGCCAGCTTACCATTGGTGGCAGGTGATCATGAGTGATCCTACTATCGATGAGTCAATGATGTCTTGGATGAGTTCAAGATATTGTTCTATGAGACATTTTTTTCATTTTCATGGAGGACTCAAATGCAGTCAGAGTTTGTTCGATTGACGCAAAGGACCATGACAGTCTCGGAATACGAGAACAAATTTATCGAGATGTCTAAGTTTTGCCTTGAGATGGTTATGGATGACCAATCCAGAGCAAACAGATTTATTGAGGGCATGAGATTTGATATCAAGAAGTTGATGACATCGTTGAGAGTGGCTACCTTCAAAAAGGCAGTTGTGAATGCACAATTTGTAGAAAGAGATCTGGAGTTCGAGCAGTCTCTGAGGAGTAGGCAAAAGAGACCACATCCATATCAGATTTTAGGAGCCCCACAGCAGAGACGGGGTAGACAGCAACCATCTAGAGCACCTACTACTTGGAGTCAGATTCAAGGTACCAAACAGCAGTAACAGCCGACTGCACCTGATCAGATGAACACTGAGCAGAGAGAGCAGGCTAGGAGGCTATGACTTTGTTTCGTATGCAGTCAGCTAGGACATGTATCAAGGAGTTGTCCTACTAAGCCCCAGCCTTAGCTCAGCAGCAGCCAGTGCAGGGAGTGAGTAGACACCCACAACAGAGGTAGCAAACACATTCCCAAACATGGTAGAGAGACCACGTCAGATTGTACACAGCAGATACACAGACAATTCCCACTCTTGTAGTGGAAGGTACATTTTTGTTGTTTGGTGTTATTATACACGTGTCATTTGATCTTGGTGCTACGAGATCTTTTCTTTCTGAGGAGTTTGTGAACAGATTGAGATTGGTTACGAGCCCATTGATTGTACTATTGGATGTGATCACGCCAATAGGTGAGACAGTGAGTTCAGGGAAGTATTGTGGAATTGAAGTCAGATTCGGAGACCAACTGATTCTAACTGATCTCTGCTTACTCCATTTTGGTGGCTATGATGTGATATTAGGAATGGATTGGTTGACCCAATATCAGGCACAAATAGATTGCCAGAAGAGGAGAGCGGTTTCCATCTGGGAAGATATTGAGGATAGATGGGGATATGCAAAGGTTGCTTAGGGGTCTGATGTTAGCGCTATTGTATTCTATCATGCAAAAGGAGCACTTTTGGCAGTTGCTAGATCAGGATGCAGAGGGAACCACAAAATTCAAAGGATTCCTGTGGTACAGGAATACAAAGATGTGTTTCTAGAGGATCTACCTGGACTTCCACCGCATATGCAAGCAGACTTCAAGATTGAGTTGCATCCCAACACAAACTCCATCGCTATTCCACCATATAGAATGGCACCCGTGGAGTTGATTGAGCTAAAAACTCAGTTCGATGAGCTTCTGTTGAAGGGATTCATCAAATGGAGTAAGTCGCCATAGGGAGCTCCAATATTGTTCGTGAGGAAGAAAAATGAATCCATGAGACTGTGTATAGACTACTGGAAGTTGAATCATGTCACTATCAAGAGTAAATATCCACTATCGAGGATGGATGACCTCTTTGATCAGCTTAGTGGAGCACAATATTTTTCTAAGATAGATCTGAGGTCAAGGTATTATTAGCTATGGATCTGGGAGTCAGATATATAGAAGACAACTCTCAAGATGCGATACGACCACTTTGAGTTCACATTCATGCCATTCGACTTGACTAATGCTCCAGCCGCATTCATGGATCTCATGAACAGAGTCTTTAGCTAGGTCCTTAATCAGTTTTTCATAGTATTTGTTGATGACATTATGATATATTCCCATTCAGAGGTTGAACATGCACAAAATTTGCATACTGTTTTAGAGACCTTGAGGAAGAATGAGTTGTATGCAAAATTCAGCAAGTGCAAATTCTGGATGAAGTAGGTCAAGTTCCTTAGCCACATTGTCTCAGCAGAGGGAACAACGATAGACCCGAAGAAAATATAGGCAGTATCTGATTGGAAGCAACCCACAATAGTTACTGAGATTAGGAGTTTCCTTGGGTTGGTCGGATACTATTGTAAATTCATAAAAGATTTCTCCAAATTAGTGGGTCCAATCATAAAGTTAACTAGAAAGGGCAAGAAATTTATTTGGAATGATCAGTATGAGCAGTCATTTCAGGTGTTGAGGAAACGGTTGACTGCAGCACTAGTACTGATCACACCTACTCCTGGAACGAAGTACACCCTATGCACTGACGCATCGCTTAGCGGTTTGAGTGCAGTACTAATGCAGCAGGGACAGGTAGTAGCTTATGCTTCACGACAGTTAAAGCCACATGAACAGAATTACCCCACACACAATCTGGAGCTTGTAGCGATCATGTTTGCACTTAAGATTTGGAGGCATTATCTCTATGGTGAGAGTTTTGATCTCTATTCAGATCATAAGAGCCTCAAATATATATACCCAGAAGGAACTAAATCTTCGACAGAGGAGATGGATTGAGTTCTGCAATGATTATGACTTTCAGCTCCACTATCATCTTGGCAAAGTGAATGTTGTTACCGATGTTCTTAGCAGAAAGGATGAGGTGGGACAGATATATGAGCTGATTAACACTTATGTTTTGGGTGTAGCTATTGATGCGAGATAGGCATATCTATATGCAGTGACTTGCCAGCCTGATATCTTACGCCAGATCAGAGATGAGCAGAAAATTGATGAGTGGATTATAGAGTTGATTGAGGGGGTCAGACAGGGCAAGCATACAGACTTCAGGCTTGATGCAGAGGGTGCACTCAGATTGGCAAATAGAATCTGCGTGCCAAGTTTTGAACAAACAAAGGGAGCCATACTGGATGAAGCACACCATACAAAGTATATTATGCATCCAGGTGGTAACAAAATGTATCAGAATCTGCAGATGACTTTCTGGTGGTCAGAGATGAAGAGAAACATAGCTAGGTATGTCTCCTAGTGTTTGACTTGTCAGCAAGTAAAGGTCTAGCACAAGAAACCATCAGGACTATTGCAGCCACTTCTAATTCCAAAATGAAAGTGGGATAATATTGCAATGAATTTTGTTAGCAGCCTGCCGAGAAGTCAAAAGGGGGAAGACACCGTGTGGGTTATAGTAGATCTACTGACTAAGGTAGCACACTTTCTACCTATTCGATCTACTGGCATAATGAGTAGGCTGGGTGAGTTTTATGTTAGAGAGATTGTGCGGCTTCATGGGGTCCCCAAGATGATAGTGTCAGATAGAGATTATAGATTTACATCTTAGTTCTGGCAAAGCTTAAAGAAGGAATTGGGGAGCAGACTCACCATGAGCACAACCTTTCATCCGTAGACAAATGGGCAGTCAGAGAGGGTCATACAGATACTGGAGGATATGCTGAGAGCATGTGCCATGGATTTCAAAGGTAATTGTAGCAAACATCTACATCTAGCTGAGTTTGCCTATAATAATAACTATTAGGATGGCTCTATATGAGGCACTCTACGGCAGACCCTATAGATTATTGGGTAGATTTTGAAGACCAGGTACTCACTGGACCCGAGTTGATTGAGGAAATAAACCGGCAGGTTAAGTAGATCCAGAAGAGGCTAGCCACATCATAGAGCAGATAGAAGAGCTCTGTTGACAGGAGAAGGAAACCCCTAGAGTTCAAGCAAGGTGATCGAATATTCTTGAGAGTCCGTCCACAGAAAGGAATCCAATGGTTTGGAGTGAAGGGGAAGCTAGCACTGCGGTACATCAACCCATTTGAGATAATTAGACAAGTTGGTGCATGCACTTATGAGTTGGATTTGCTAAACAGATTGCCCCCAATTCATAAAGTGTTCCATGTATCAATGCTCCAAAAGTACAAGCCAGACCCTTCTCATGTTATATAGTGGGAGGATGCAATACTTCGGGACGATGCCACTTACGGGGAGCCAGCCATTAGAATTCTTAATCTTGAGGTGCAGAGTCTTAGAACCAAGGACATACCCTTGGTCAAGGTCCTGTGGAAGCATCATAACCTAGAAGAGGCGACCTGCGAGTTAGAGAGCGAGATACAGAGGAAATACCCAGATCTCTTCACCAGGACCGACTAATTGGGTACATTATACAGGTACATTTTATTTAAATTTCAAGGATGAAATTTCTTTTAAGGCGGGTTAGATTGTAATAACCCATTAGGTTAAAAGTGTGCATGTCGAAAAAGAGAAATAATAATAATAATAATAATAATAATAATAATAATAAACTATAAATGTATCAATCAAGAAATAAAATAAAGGTTTTATTATATATGTGTATGTGTATAATCTAAAGAAAAAAAAATAAAAATAACCCTAAATGTTTTACGCGTATACACCCAAAATGAATTTTAAAAAATACTAAATAAATATAAAAAAGTCCAAAAATAAGATTTAAATGCTTATTATAATATTTATTAGAGAAATAAAATAAATCACATTGGTTTAAGTTGGAAAAAATCAAAAAACAAAAAGGTTATATTAGAGAGTCTTTTTGAACTAATATTAGAAGAAAAGGGGAGAACTGTGGCAAAAAAAATTTTAAAAATAAAAAAGAAAGAATCATGTGAACTGTTCACGCAATCAAAAATTGTAAAAAATAAAATAAAATAAAAGAGGAATCACAAATTAGTTTGGGGCATTCGTTTTTGGTCACCAAAGATCCTATTTTTGTCCAGAGATAGTCAAAATAATCTAGATCAGATCTAGAGCAATTCTAAGTGTCTAAGGTAAGATTTTGAAGCCTTAAACTCATTTAAATCAATTCCCATAGGCTAACAATATTAAAATCGCAGAATTGACCACGCGATTTGGGTTTTTGGCACACCAAACTATCCGGAGTGAGGTGAGGTTAGATCTTGCTTCTAAACTGTTGAATTAATGTTCTGGACTATGTTCTGGAGGTTTTGACTATTTATTTGTAGTTTTTTACGGATCTAACAAAATTTGATCAGATATGGGCGATTTGGGGGCAAAATCCTTTGGGCAAGGATAAAACTCGATCCACTTAACGTTGGAGGTAATAGTCAGAATTAAAGCTGTTCTATTCTGAATTTGGAAGAAAATGAATAAAGTTTTGTATGCTGATGTGGTGAAATGGGAAATTCGAATATTTGGGACCCTTATATAAGGAAATTGATATGGATGAGCTAGAATGGATATGAATTGTGATTTTTTATCGTAGTTTGGGGGTTCAATGATTCAGAGAATTGAATTTATGAATGTTGATTTTAGATTGACGAATAGTGAGTGTCAAGGACCAGCGCATCTCTGTTGAGTGGCGCAAGGGTCATTCTGCATATACAAGTGGGCGGGAGTCCCTTGCTCACTAGTATTATGCAGTCTTTGTATATGAAATATGATGTCTTATTAAATTCCTATACTTAGTATCATGTTAGGAATGTGTGAATTGATTGGAACAATTGTCATGATATCATAATGATTGGTTACATATTTTCTAAATATAGAATATCTTAATGATTATTGAATATCATGCATGATTCAGATTGTTTAAGTTAGATATTTGAACTAGCATGTTGTCCTGTTGTATGGTTTGAAAACCTTGTTTGTAAAACTAAAGAAGATTAATGGTTTATTAAGAACTTTACGTACTGGGGTGATGGGCGATCCGCTGGTACATCACTTGGATCATTATCAGGGTGTAGCCAAGGCATCATCGTGGGTATCCCCAAACTAGGCCAAACTACGAGTGGTTGTGTGATCCTCGGATTTGGAAGATCATATTAGTTTATACATGATTTCTATATCTTAATGGATCATGGTCCCATAGGTAGACTTCTATTTTATAAAGATGTCACGCCTGGTTGCGTCCAGGACCACAAAGGGGATACCGAGGGTGGTGCACTCTTTCGGTTAATTCCTAATAGTATTAAGATGGAGCGACAAAAATAACCAATTAAGTGATTGAAATGCCCTAATATTACAAAACCATTTGCATCTTTTGTATGCTAGTCTGTATAATGCTAGTGATGTGTAGGAGAGATCTATTGGGCTTTCGAGCTCACCCTATCATTATTTTTTAGGTACTAATGGGCATGGCGCTCAGTGAGGTGATTCTAATCTGACTAGAGACTGGAAGTTGTCTTGAGAGAGTGGTTCTTACTATTTTTACTTTCGATCTTGTGTATATTTGAACTCGGCCATGTGGCCCATTTGTTTTTATTGTAGCATTGTTAGAACTTAGCCTCTAGGCCTAATATTTGTGTATATGTCTATCTGAGACCATGGAACAGTGTTTTTCATGTATCCATCAGGTAAATGTTTCGAAATGCTTTTGAATTATAGCATTTACAGTATATGTATGTTTGCACTGACGTTTTGAATTGTTGCACATGTTTATGAAAATTTTTGGTGATATGATTTTGAAATGATGTTTGATCCAATGGAATGTAAAAGTATTTTCGTTTACTTAGGGCGAGTTGAATTTGAAATTGGATCATGTGTTTAAGTTTGAATTACTTGTTTTTTTTTCTCGTGTAAAGAGATTAATTTAAAAAAGAATGAATTCACACGACCCGACGCTCTGGCAAACACACGCGCTGAGCTGTGATGCCACGTGATGCTCGATTGTAGAACTACGAAAGGTCCAGCACGACGGCCAGGGTGTGACACACTTAGTGTGTATTAGAAATCTTTCTTCTTTGGACATTGAGCATGCATGGATGGTGAGTACATGATCAAACTTGGGAAACACAAGATCATTATCTAGGATTTTTATGTTGGTTCATGGAAATGCACTAATTTGGCTCACATTCAAAGACGGCGCACCAATGAGGGTAAATTGGCCAATTCACATGGTCTAATTGTGGCACCATTTTGAGCATAAAGAAACTTGTCATTTTTTATTTTTTTTGTCTCTTCCTTGGTGATGTTTTGGTAAGTTTTTTCTTAAAAGCCTTTCATACCCCATAGTAGATGATGGCTAGAGTTATGAAAGTGCACCATTCATGTTTTTGAAACTTCTTTTTGTCACATGTGTGCACACCCACACACACAAAAGGAACGGTTTGGGTATATGAAATATGGGTGTACATGACCACTTGGCTTGGTATATAGAATCACTCTTCATGGTAAATAATGTAAAATGTCTCATATAGTTGGGTAGGGTAAGGTGTACATAATAACACATGATCATGTCATGCTAGCATCATCACCCATGCATTTTTGGGTCTATATGAATTTAATAAAAATTCACATCTTTTAATTGGCTAGGTCTTCATTGAGATTCTACTAAGGCAAACCTAGCAAATGAACCATTTATTAGACAAATGAAATGATTTTTGGACGCTTAAACGAAATGGGGTGATTTGTTTCATTTCGTTTCGTTCCTCTTTCTTAAATTTCACTCCCTCTGGGAGGTTTTTGAGCAAATTCATGCGTGCTAGGTTATTCTAGAAATGAATTGGACTTCATTCATCATTTCATTTCATTTCTTACAAAATTTTAGGGTATTGCATCTTTACTTACAAGAAGACATTGGAATGGAGTTAAACATGTATTCAGATATCTCCGAGGCACAATTGATCTAAGTTTATTTTATTCAAATGAATCTCGAGAGCAATTAATTGGTTATACGGATGCAGGATATTTATCCTATTCACATAAAGAAAGATCTCAAATAAACTATGTGCAGCGACCCTTTCTCAGGTAACGTCACAACCGATACAAAATTCCCAATATGTCAAAGTACTAACATGTCAAAACCCCATAAGCCTTCCTAACCCAATCACCAATTTCCTAAAAAATTTGGCAGAGTCTCCTCTAAAACTATAATATATCACCAAATTCAAATTACCTAATAGATCAAAATCAATATCAAAAAATCATATAGTTCTTTATAAAGTCAACCATACATCCACACCATCCATAATTTTGTTCTGACATTACATATAGATGATAACAAGTCTATATACATCTCCCAATACATTAATCCAATTAAGTATGACAATTAAAACACCCTATCAACTCCAAAAGAAACTAATAACTATATCGTAACATCTTATCTTTCCCTTTCTTGTTAAAATGTGGAGAAATAATGGAAAGTAGAGTAAGCAAACAACAAACTCAGTGAATAATTTGACTTATGATATTATACAATCATCATATATATAAAACATACAAGGAAAAACAAATTTCAAATTACTTGCAAATGAAATAAAAATAACATGCATGTATAATGTAATGTGTGAATTTCTACCCCTAGTCACCCTGGCCATACTCTAAAGGGGTGTCCTAGTCATACTCTGAAAGGGTATCACTGGTTGAACTCTGAAAGGGTATCCCTGGTCGTACTCCGAAGGGATGTGGGTTTTTTACAAATTCATTGCATGAAATTCAAATAAGCACGCCATGAAATATATCATTTTATTTAATAAAAATTGGCCATGTTAATATAATACTAATGTCAAACATAATATCATAAGTAAAGATTACTTACAAAATTAATGCCCAACTAATCTTTAATATCCAATAACAATTTATCTCCATAGTACCAATATAATCCCTGTCACCAAAAATCATTTTATATGCATCAAATCAAATTCAACTCATTTAAATTTATTTTATAAATCATTTTCAACGTATTTATAGCTCATATTTAATCAGATTTATGCATTCGATCCCATGTATTGGTGTGCTTAACTTAAATATGCTCAATAATATTTAAGATTATTTTTTTGCTCATATAAAATATTTTTATAGCAGAAAATATTAAAAATAGGCTTCTCAATTATATTTTTATTAATTTTTTTTGAGTTTTGATAAATAGCCCAAGTGGTCAATTGCTCACCAAAATTTCAATTGATATCCAAAATTCATGAATTTGGTGTCAATGGGTATGTATTTTTATTCCCTACATTTCTGTAGGATTCAATTAAAATTTTATTAGGGTTTAACATACTCAAAGCTCATCATAAGGTTATTCAACTTTCAATCTTTATTTTAGTGTTTATAGGACAAATGAATGAAAATTAATCACATATCTAGGATCTACATATCACCAAGAGTGTATTGATATAATTTTTACTATGTTTTACTCATAATGGGGGAATACCCTATTTTGAGTATTACTGTAAAACACTCCCTAAAATAAAAATTATATCCCTTGGATCATAGGACACGACTTGTTTAACATTTTTTTAAAAGACTTGGAAAAAATTACTTACCTGCACGTCGAATCTATCGAAAAATCGAACATTCCCTTTTATTTTTTCCCTTCCCCTCCGTTTCGTAGTTTTCACATTCTAGAAATGAATATAAAACAAAGAAGAGAATTGAGAGAGATGAAATGCTTCCACTAACCCACAAATAATCACTTCCTTTTCTTTTTCTCTCGTCACTTCTCACTTGCTCTCAAACCCATGAATTAATATTTTATTTTATTTTGGTCTTTTGTTTGCAACTTCTCTCACCACCACATACAACATTTATATTTCCTTTTTCTTACTTTATTATTTTATTTTCTTTTTCCCCTTTCTTAAATAATTACACCTCGCATATCTATTAATACAACTGTATATATATACAGACCCACTTATAATATCTATATTTATTATTCATAATTCTATGATGATGATAATAATAATAATAATAATAATAATAATAATAATAATAATAATAATAATAATTCTATTATTACTACTACTATTATTATTATAAAATCACCTAACTTTATTTATTTAATTAATTACAGTTTTTTATTTCCTCAACTTCTTTATAAAGTGCATCTTTTTCCCATATGACATTTTTTGCACTTATATGTACATGTATAATATATGTTTATACATACATACATAATGTCCACGTGTCATAAAAATTACGAACTGTTACAGTATCCCTAACTTGAGAAATTTTGTCCTCGAAATTTAAAAGAAACACGTACCTCAAGTAGTAAAGAGATCTGAGAACTGCTCTCGCATCATATCCTCACGCTCCCAAGTTTGTTCCTCATCATCATGGAACTGTCATTTGATTATAACTAGAGGAGTTTCTTTATTTCTCAATTTCTGTATTCTTTTGGCTATGATCTGAATAGGTTTTTCCTCATATGTAGTATCCTCCTTGACTTGTATCTGTGTTAAATCTAAAACATGCGTCGGGTCTAGATAATACTTGTGCAACATAGACACATGAAACACATTATGAACACTGGCTAACTGAGGTGGTAAAGCAAGCCTGTAAGCTGACGGACCAACTCTCTCTAAAATCTCAAACGGTCCTACAAAACTTAGAACTAACTTTCCCTTCACTCCAAATCTCATTTGCCCCTTCTATGGTGAAACCTTCAACAATACTTGATCACCAACAACAAACTTCAATGGTCTATGTCGGTTATCAAAATAGTTTTTCTGGTGATCTTGGGCTGCTTTAAGTTTTCACCTAATCTGCTTAATCTTCACTGTGTGATTTGTAATAACCTTAGGCCCCAACAACTGTGATTCTCCAACCTCGTACCAACACGTCGGAGATTTACAAGGTTTACCATAAAGAACCTCAAATGGTGTCATGCCAATGCTAGCCTGATAATTGTTATTATAAGCAAACTCACACAAATAAAGATACTCATTTCAGTTCCCACCAAACTCTAAAATACAAGCCTTAAGCATGTCCTCAAACATTTGAATAACTCGTCCAGACTATCCATTGGACTGAGGATGAAATGCGGTACTGAGACAAATACAAGTCCTAACCGAGTGCAATGACTGCCAAAACCTCAAAGTAAACCTAGGATCTTGATCCAACACAATAGATACAAGTATCCCATGCAGTCTCACTATCTCTCACATATAAAACTTGTTAAGTTTATCTACAAAGTCCTTGATGTCCATTGGAAGGAAGTGGGCAGATTTTGTTAACCTATCAACAATCACCTAGATGACATCATATCTACTTAGAGTTTGTGGTAACCCAATGATAAAATCCATCGTGACATGTTCCCATTTCCATTCTAGAATGGATAATGGTTGCATCTGCCCTCCAGGCCTTTGGTGTTCAGCCTTTACCTACTGACACACTCCACATTTTTGTACATATTCAGCTATATTCTTTTTAATTCCATGCCACCACGCTGTTCTTTTCATATCATGATACATCTTGGTTGCTTCTGGATGAATAGTATATTGTGATTTGTGTGCATCTTGAAGTAATTCAGCTCTAAGCTCCCGGTGAACTGGTACCCATATCCTCCCTTGGAATCGTAACATACCATTAGAATCCCGATGCCAATCATTTCGATCAGAACTATCAGCCCAAGAATCATACATCCCAAAATCTAGATCATGTTGCTACAATTCCTTAATTCTTTGGTTTTGAGCATCTGTCAGCCTAATTTGCATTTAAGTGCATATGCCCAATGAAACATCAATAGAAAATGTACTCATGACTATAGCTCGTTCTAACATCCGCCACTCACGGACCATCTGACAAGCTACAACTCCAACTTTAGTCCATTTCCTGCTTAATGTATCAACAACAACATTGGCTTTTCCAAGGTGATACTCAAGATAAAAATCATAATCCTTAATAAATTCCAACCATCTACATTGCCTCATATTCAACTCTTTTTTATCAAATAGTACTTTATACTTTTATGATTAGAGTACGATATGAACTTCTCACTATAGAGATAATGTCTCCAGTTTTCAAAGCAAACACTATTGTAGCTAATTCCATATCATGTATTGGGTAATTTTTCTCATGCACCTTTAATTGCCCAGATGCATAAGCTATTACTCTACCCTTTTGCATCAAAACACACCCCAAACGTGCATGTGATGCATCAACATAAGTTATTAGTTCCTTCCCAAGCTCTGGGAGTACTAGTACTGGTACATAGTCAACTTCCTCTTCAATGCAATAAAAACTTCTTCACATTCATCAGTCCACTCAAAGGCCACAGTCTTTTTAGTTAGCCTAGTCAGAGGAGCAGCAAATTTTGAAAAACCCTCTACAAACTTTTTGTAATATCTAGCTAAACCCAAAAAAATTTGAATTTTAGTTACTGTATTTGGTCTTGGCCAGTTGATAATAGCCTCAACCTTTGAAGAATCTACGGAGACGCCATTTGCAATTACCACATGACTATGAACTTCACTTCATCTATCCAAAACTCACATTCACTAAACTTTGCATACAACCTATGCTTTCTTAGGGTCTGTAAAGTAATCTTGAGATGTTATTCATGCTCCTCTCGAGTTTTGGAGTAAATAAGAATATCATCAATGAAGATAATGATGAAGTGATCAAGATATGTTTAAACACCTTTTGCATTAAATCCATAAACATAGTAGGTGCATTTGTTAGCCCAAATGGTATAACTAGAAATTCACGAAGTCCATACCTTATTCGAAAAGTTGTTGGTAATATCCTCTTCTTTAATCCTCAATTGATGATACCCTGATCTCAAATCAATCTTTGAAAACTATTTGGCTCCAACTAGCTGATCAAACAAATCACCAATTCGAGGAAGTGGATATTTATTTTTAATAGTCACCCTGTTTAACTGATGATAGTCGGTGCATAATCGTAGACTCCCACCTTTCTTCTTTACAAATAACACAGGTGTTCCCCAAGCGACATACTTGGGGTAATAAACCTTGTACTCAACAGTTCTTCAAGTTGCACCTTAAGTTATCGTAATTCCTTTGATGCCATGTAATAAGGTGGAATAGAGATGGACTTAGTTCTAGACATCAACTCAATAATAAAATCAATCTCCCTTCTAGGAGGTATTCTAGGTAAATCATCAGGAAACACATATAGAAATTCATTCACCACAAGAATTTTTGATAACTGAATCCTTGCTCCTTTTCATCTACCGTCTTTATGCCAGCTAAGTATTGCGCTTCCTCATCAGTAATTAATCGACCTCAAGTAAGATTTCTTAAGGTATCCATGCCTCTATACACAAAAGAAGGGTGTCCTAGAATCTAAAAAACTACTCTCTTGGCAAAATAATCAAAATAAGCATGATAAGCTACAAGCCAATCCATACCTAACATGGCATCAAACTCCAAGAACTCTAGCACCCTTAAATCAACACACATTTCATATCCTTCATGTTTAACAACATATTTTTCACTTATCATATTAGCATAAATCTTTTTTCCAACATTCGTACTCAATATCAAGGGTGTACTAGCTCTAATAGGAGTATGTCTCAATCTATCTACCATACTACCAAAAATAAATGATAAAGTGGATCCAGCATCAATCAAAACATACATCATAATATCACAAATGTTGATCATACCTTCAATTACATTCTTGCTGGCATCTGGATCTGGTTCAGTCACTACCTTAGCTTACTCTCTCGGAGGTGCTAAAATCACTTGGGATGGAGTTGTCAATCCCCTATGTGGTGTTCAAATGGACATTCATTTCTTTTGTGTCCCTTCTGTCCATAATGAAAACAAGTAATAGACGATTGAGATGTAAAAGACCCGATTGTGACTGTACCCTAGGTGCTGACATTCCATTTTGTCTTCTGCCACCTCCTCATCCCAATGGTACTGGCGATCTCACTAAGGAACTCTAACTCTGAGATCTCCCCAAAAATTACTGTCCCCTGAACCCTGCTATTGGTACTGGCACCACTAGTATGGCAGATGTTGTAATCCTCCTCAATACTTCTCCTGTACGAAATCTTTTGTTTCCCTCAGATTGGTTCTGGTTCTACTAGGATTTGTTCTTTCCCTGGAATGTTACATTCTGCTCAAATGATAAAAGAGAAGTATGTGAAGCTACTTCCTGATCTGCAGTTTCCACCCTCTCAAAGTCCAAAGCCTAATTAACAACATCTGCATATGTTTTCACCCTAGCTAGTGCCAACGCTTTACATATGACATCACAAAACCCATCATGAAGTTTTTTCATCTGCAAATTATCGGTGGCTACTAGCTCTGGTGCAAAGAAAGAAAATTTAGTAAATTCATATTCATAATCACGGACTATCATCTCCCTTCTCTTATCTTTTCTCTGCTAGTGGAAAAAAACACTCATAGAATATCTCTTTAACTTCCTCCCAAGAAACTACACATGAATGTCATCTACTGGTGGACTTCTACCATCGTTCTACATCCTCGGTGAGTTTAAAAGTAGTCAATCTCACTTTGTCTTGATCTCCAACTTGCATATCTTCAAATATAGTTTCTATTCTCATCAACCAGTTCTCAGCAACTTTTAATACCAAACCCCCTATGAATGTTGCAGGTTCTCTCATTTTAAAAGCTTTCATTACCTTGTTGTATATTTTCTTTTCTTTCCCATCACTTCTATCTACTGGCACTGGAGTTTTTGTTGCAACAATAGGTACTACATCATTAACCCCAACGCTACTGGCACCAATTTCAGGAATTACTGGTGTACTAGGCCTTCGCAGCTCTTCCTTGATCTTAGCCACCATCGCTGTTAGTTGGGTGGTACTCTGTTGTTGCATCAATGCCATATCCTCCATCTTCTTAAACCGCTCCTCATGGAGATCCATAATTTCCTTGCCTCCTTCTCTTTATATCTGTTTATTCATAAAAGAAAAGAATTTCATTAAATAACACCAACGACCTTATAATTCAAATTTAGCGACCCACATAAGTCAACACAATAGTATTAAGTCTATTTCTCTTCCTAAGGCTTGTAAACATAAGGTTCTGATACCACTATTGTCGTAACCCTTTCTCAGGTGACGTCATGACCAGTATAGAATTCCCAACATGTCAGAGTACTAACATGTCAAAAACCATATAAGCCTTCCTAACCCAATCACCAATTTTTTGAAAATTTGACAAAGTCTCCTTTAAAATTATAACATATCACCTAATTCAAATTACTTGATAGATCACGATCAATATCAAAAAACCATATATTTCTTTATAAAGTTAACCATACATCCATACAATCCATAATTTTGTTCTGACATTACATGTAGATGATAACAAGTCTATATACATCTCCCAATACATTAATCTAGTTAAAGTTTACAATTACAACACCCTATCAACTCCAAAAGAAATTAATAACTATATCACAACATCTTCCCTTTGCCTTTCTTGTCAAAACCTAGAGAAATAATAGAAAGTAAAGTGAGCAAACAATAAGCTTGGTGAATAATCTAACTTATGGTATTATACAGTAATCATATATATATATATAACATGCAAGGAAAAAACAAATTTCAAATCACTTGCAAATAAAATAAAAAATAACATACATTTATAATGTAATATGTGAATTCCCACCCCTAGTTACCCTGACCATACTCTGAAGGGGTGTCCCTAGCCATACTCTTAAGGGGTATTTGTAATACCCCGGCTCTCGAAACATACACAATTTCTACATTGATCTTATACTTAGAAATACGTACACATATATGTTCATTCTTGTCACATGACATTGTTGAGAACCGGAATATTACTTATTTCACGCATCAATAATAAATCTCCTGGTCCCACCAGGTCACATCCCACAAAATCATATGAGTAAATAAATGAATAACAAATAGATTTATAACTAGAAACATGAGATGTCATATTTGTTCAATTTAACCCAATAAT
>JAJIYU010008690.1:0-17740 GCA_030144865.1 Tinospora cordifolia | reverse complement strand
AACGGCTTCAGTATCTGTCAATGGTTTCTGTTCAGGGCCGGAAGGCATGATAACCGTTGATGGTTTAACTTGATATTGCATTGAACAACCAGTATAAGGATCATCAGTACGGTTATTGGTCGGGACTGTTCCAGTAATAACATTGCATTCAGGGAATTCAGTATCAGTAAGAAGACTCCAATTACCACGATAATGACTCCAATTACAATGGTAGTCACGTGATTAATACATCAAAATTAGGGTTTTCGGTGCATTACCGTGGTAACGATTTCCATTACCGCAGTAATTAGAGCCTTTTATCATTTTTCGTATATTCATGGTATTCTCCAAATTTTTTATTAATTTTTACAATTATCCTAAATTTATTTTTACTTGTATTTCATCATAGTGAAGCATTTATAATTTTTTAAAATTATTTATTTATTTTATTTTATATTTAAAACTCTCAAAATTTTATAATTAGCTCCTTAACTTTTGGGGTATTACAACACACTCATTGCTTCTTCACTTTGGCTATTCGACAGAGAAAAAGAAAGAAAGATTGGAGAAAAAAAAGATGACGAGAAAAGGAAAGATATGTGATTTTTGTTAAATCGGATATTTTGGTGATTTATTCTTGCTTCTTTTTACTACGAGATAGATAGTAAAACTATAAATTACAATTTTACTTGTATAATTGTTAATAAAAATGATATTTTATAGTGTTTTCTAAAAATATAGTGTATATACGCATGGAGTGAAATTATATAAAATTTATATCATCATATTTATATCAACGAATAAATCATAGATATATGATTTATTTGTATTCGTGTAGTTTATGGGGATTTATATGAAGATTGAAAATCGATTCATTGTAGGTAGTATTTTGGGTACATGTAATGTTGATAAAATTTTAATTGGGAAATACAAAAATATAAAAAAAATAAAATTCTAGACTCAATAATACCAAAATTAAATTATGATTTTTAGAGATTGATTAATAGGTTTATTTTGTATTTGGTCAATTAGGAAAATGAACATGCAAATATATTATAATATCTTGGATATTGTTTGAGCTTAATTTAAGAATAATGACTCCTATAAAATTTGGTTTCATTAGAGTATAATTATATCTTTATACAATATTTATTAGTTATACACGAAGGAAGTGAGGGTTAGATCATGAGCAAAGTTTATAGGTTTTTAGTAATAATTAGTTTTATTAGATTTCTTAGTGCTATTCAATGGAAACTAAGTGGTTATATTAGTTGATGTATGTACAACAATGTATGAAAAATATATATATTATAAGAAATAATGAATTATTTTACTTATTTTACAATAAATTTTGAAGAGTTTAGTTATTATAACAGAAAATGACACACGTGTTAAATTGGACAAGTTTTTTGTATTTTATAAGCATTTATTTATCTTGATTGTTTATATGACATTATAAATTATAAAAAATGATTTGAATATAGGCATGCTACCAGTATAAATGTATGTTGCATTGATTTTAAATTCATAAAATTGTATTTACACTACAATGTATCTTAGATTTACAATAACATATTTAAAATACGGTATCATCTTAATAGACTGAGCTATAGAGAATAATAGTTCTTATATAATAATTTATATGACACTGAGCTATAAGAAGCATTGGTCATTCTTTATGTGATAGTCATCGAAATGATTATAAAGTATATAGTAATTAGAGATATAATTTACTCTGATTAAAATTTGATAATAAAGGAGTTCGGCTCTATTTATTGGAAAAATGCATAAAAATGTCTTTTATTAAATTTTGCATGATTGGAATAATAATACGATCACTATATTAAAGTGCATATATGTATTATTCATAATTGTACGGTGAATTCAAATGTTTTACTTGATTTCATTGTCTACAGGGTTATTTAAATGCATCTAAAGGTCATAGATAAAGAATATTCATTGAGCGTGTTATAGCTCACTTATTTTTTTCAACGTTTCAGAAAAAGATCATAAGGGAAAACAACTAGTATCCGAATAATAGACAACTCTTCAATTACTGTTGTGTGCGTATGTTGAACTGTCTTGTAAGCTTACATTTTTGTATAATTATAACTACCACCTTATATATAATAATCACGTGGAGGGATATAGTTTCTATTAGGGTTGTTCATGGGTTGGGTTGGGTCGGGTTTAGGATAAACTCACAATCCAACCTAAACAGTTCGAGTTAGAAAAAGTTTAAATTCAACTCAAACCAATATATGGTTAAACTTAATCCAACCCAAACAGTTCGGATTTAGTTTGGGTTGGGTCGGTTTATTGGGTTGACTCTAATTTAATATTTTTTATTATATTTTAATGTTTTCGTTACAAAAGAACTATTAAAGTAAAATTTATTCGTATATTTATTTTTAATTATAATTTATAGTCAACTCAATATATATACAAAAATAATATTATTTTTGAAATCTTCTTATTACTTTAATTTACATAAATTTAACATTAGTAAAAATTAATAATGTCATCTTTCAAATTGAAATTCTTCTAGTGTGAAATCAATGATTTTGTAGAAAGAAAAAATGATTATTGTTAGTTTTTGAAAATAATAGATGATATTTATATAAAAAGAAGATTTGATATAATATAAATAATCATATCAATTTAAATAGTTACTTATAAGTTTATCATTTATATATAATAAAATATTTAAAAAACTTATTTAATTTATTTTTAAAAGTATTTATAATTAAAAAAGAAGAATAAGTAAGATTAGATTGGGTCGGTTATGTTCGAGTGTTTAAACATTCAACTCGTAACCCAACCCAAATCCTTTGGATTATGTATTTTAAAATTCAACCCAACCCAAACCAACCTAAAAGATTTTAGGTTGGGTGGGTTGATGAACACCCTTAGTTTCTATATAAGTTAGAAGAGAGAATTGAAAACTGTTAATTATGAATTATAACTTATGTAAGTACGTTGTATATTATTTGTTTATGAAATTGTTGACGAATGAATTGTTCACTAGGTGATCTCTATGTCTTTGAGATAAGTCAAAATTTTAGAAGAAATTCTGTCAAATTTTTTTTTATGAAATACGAGACTATTGAGGCTGACATAATATTATATACGTAAATGTAAATTATACAATATTATATGTTGATCGTAACGTCACTTTTTATAGAGTGGGCTGTAACAAAAATAAATTTATTAAATAAAATATTATATATTTAATATTTTCAAATTTTTAAAATAAAAAACTATTTTTAATTATTTTTAATAAATTATGTATTTGATGTTTTGATTATTTACAAAACAATAAAATTAAATATTTTTAATGTTTATATAAAAATTATTTATTTTTTTTATTACACTTTAATTTGTTAATCTGTAACATTTTTAAATTTATTTATAAATAACTAAATTTATTTTAAAGTAAATTTATTAAAATAACATGTTTATTTTTATTTTTTAGTGTTTAAGAATAAAAATAATTTGATAAATAAAAATATTATGTATTCAGTATTATTGAGTTTTTTTTTATTAAAAATTATTTTAAAATATCTTAATATGTATTTGGTATTTTTAGATATTTTTTAAAATAATAAAAATATGTTTATTTTTCATTTATAAATTTATTGGTTTTTTAAATAAAAATATATTTGAAAAATAATTATAAATATATTTCTTTATTTATGAAGTATAAATTTTTAAAACAAAAATAAATATTTAATATGATTATAGATCTTATCCATTACACCTTATTTTAATGTAATAAAGTTATAGTGAAAGAAAGTGTAATGGAAAAGATGATATGAAAATAATTTGAAATTTAAATTATGCCCAAATTGTAATTGTCTTAGGGCAAATCAAGTATTTGGAACGACTCCAATAAAATTTTCAAGTCAGTGTGTTTGGATAATTAAGTTTTACAATTTTAAATAATACAAAAATATTATTTTTAATACCTTATAATTTATTTACGATGTATAGATTATTATAGTATTTTTTTTTAGTTTTATATGGGAGGCTTTTTTATTAGTTGTTTGATAAATAATTTTTTTATTTATATAAATTGATTATCTCATACTTCTCAGATTAATTGAAATATTTAATTTAATTATGAGAGAGAGAGGGGGGGGGGAGGATAATGGGGTATGGTGGAGGTCTATTATTATTATTATTATTATTATTTTAATTTTTGGGTTCAATGGGCGTTGAGACGAGCTTGTAGGCTTGTGGAGGTGAGAGGGTACGTTCCGGATCGGTGTTCGTACGAAGGGAAGAACGAAGAAATTAGGGGATGCCAGTCGTAGATCCGCCTCGAGGAATGCCGGTTCATATCTCGTAAGATTTCCATCTATGCTGCACGCAGCGCATGCCACTTCTCTGCACCGGAAAACCCACCACATTCCCCTCTCGATCTATCAAAAACCCTAATTCATTTCGGTGTTCTCACCTGGATTTTGGTTCTAGAGGAATTTGTACAGTTTGTCGTTGTTTCGTAAATTTGGAGCTTGAATTTGGTACAAGTACAACATATAGTTTGTAGAACAATTTATTGATGATTTCACCGGTTTTTTTATTTTTATTTTTTTGTTTGATTGATGAATTTTGGTGTCTGATTTGACGAGTCCACGGTGAATTGGATTAAGTTGTTAGTGCTGTCAGTTGGAGAAGTTCTAGTGCTGACAGTGAAGAGATCTAGCTTTATTGATCTGCCCAAACATATCTATCTGCTGCACATCATTTATTGAGGAGGAAGCATCGTCATCTTTGCTGTGTGTGAGTGTGTGTGCCACTTACCAACCACTCCCTTTCTAAAAGGAAAGAAAAGAAAAAAAGAAAGTAACCGACGCTCTGTCTCTGTCTCTCTCTCTCTCTCTATAACTTCCACTTCTCAGCTCGCAGAAACTGATGCGGTTTTTAAGCGCGGAAAGACATAATTAGAGGATCCGAAACTGTTGAAAAACTAGCCTGTTTTTTCATTTGTTTTTTTACTTTTCGGTGCGTTGAAGATCGAGAAGGCACCGCATTTTGAAGGCTTCAGCTTCAGGTAAGCGTTTCAACAAGCTGGCGAATCTTAATTAATAGCATTTAGATAGAGAAGAGTAACTGCAGCAGGGATTGTGGAAGATTGAGTGAGTGGTTCACATCGTGATGTTGAGATTTTGAGTTGATAGGAAGTGGATTGGGGTTGGTGAGAGGATTTAAAGTCGTTTTCTACTCTCCAATGTTTATTAATTCTATTTGCTGAGGTGAATGAATCAAGCAGCAATGAGAATGGCCTAGCCCCTGATTTCTTCGTGTGAGAAAATCTCCAACACCAACTGTTTGAGAGTATTTGGTGTATTCTTGTTTGATGGCACTTGCCCCTTCGCGTAAGTCTTCCACAAGAGGAGGAGGAGGAGGTCCTAACTCAGGTTAGGATTCAATATAAGTAGAAAATTTGATTTTATTTGAATCAAAAAAAGAAATTTTGATTTTATTTTTCTTCTGCAGAAAATAATGTGCATATGGGTTAATCATTGGTGTTTTTGTGTTTATGTATTATTGTTATCTCCACCTGTTTCTGATAATACTCTTATCGTTGCCTAATTTTCTATATGTTCATTTTTGTGTTGTTGATAGGGGAATTGAATGATGCCTTGTACAGAGAACTCTGGCATGCCTGTGCTGGGCCATTGGTATCTGTACCTCGCGTTGGGGAGCGGGTCTATTACTTTCCTCAAGGACATATGGAACAGGTAATCGAACTCATTTCTGTTTTCTATCCCAGAGATTCTGTATTCTGTCTAACATTTTGCTGAAATATGCAATTGCTCGTAGCATCTTCAATGAAAATGACTAGTTACTGGACTTACTTGGCTTGTATGAAAATAATACACCAAATGAAATTTTATTTTATCAGTCAGTAATTGCTCTTAATTTTCTTTTTCTTTTTTTTTTTTTAAAGATAGGTTTTTTTATACAAGGCTGCAGTATAATTTCTTATCTTAGAAGAATTTGCATGCGGAGATGACTGGTGAACATCCAAGCTTCATAGCTAATACTGTGAAGAGCATTGAGTGAGGAAGTTCAATCAAACGTGGCATTGCTAGTGGAAGGAGATGATGATTTAATGAGGATGCATAATGATTGTTTTGGTTGTTTCAACTTTCGACGTTTTGTGGGTTGGTCAAGTTAGAATGTACTTTTTAGGATTGTTAAACGGGATCATATAGTGGGACACTAGTGTCACTAATTAAATGACTCGAGAAATAAGAAAATTTAATATAATTATGGTAGTCCGTAATAAGGGCTCTTCACTGGCTTATATAAGGAATCCATCCAATGTATTCAAGGTGGGCTCAAACTTGTGCCTCTAGCCACATGCTATATTTTACAAGAAATGCACATAGAACCTTTTTTGTTCTAAAGGTTTAATTCTATATCTTTGATAAAATTCTCAAATATATATTTTGTCCAATATACCATGGTGGATGTTCTGCAGCAAGTCAAAACAAAAATGAAAATGGAATCTTCGAGTGTGCCTAAGTTTGATAGTTGGATAGGTATAACATGCAAGTATTACCATTTAACCTTTGACTCATATGCCTTTAGTGGTGCCTTGTGAAGAGCTGACTTCGGATTAATTACTTAAAAACCTTGACTATAATGTATAATGTTTACAATTCGGGGTTAGCCTTATAAATGATATTCAGTCTTATTAAGTTTTATGCTTCATATTAAATGAATCTAATCCTTCTTCATTTTTTAAAACTATAGCTTGAAGCATCAACTCATCAGGCTTTGGACCAGAAGATGCCTTCATTCAATCTGCCTTCTAAGATACTCTGCCAAGTAGTGAATGTGGAGCTTCAGGTGTGATGTCCAAGATAAGTTTTTGAATTTAACATAAGGAGTTTCATTTCTTCTATTTTCTATTTTGCAACACCAGAAAGATTTTAACAATCACTTAGCAATCTTCCTTGAAAGTATAGGCTGAACCAGAAACAGATGAGGTTTATGCACAAATTACTCTGTTGCCTGAAGAGGATGTGAGTGTTCTCTTGAATCTTTATTATTATATTGATTTTGACAAATGCTCCTATTACTACATAAGTAATTTTGGGATTCTGGCATTATATTTTGTACTCTTTGTAACCAGTTTTCAGATTTCTCATCTGAAAGCTCTTTTAGTTCTAATAATAGTTATAGTTTCTCTTTAAAAAAAAAACAAAAGAATATGATTGTATCATATGATTGACTTTGTGATCTGCACTATGTGCTTTCTTTCTCTACATGGTTAATTAGCAAAGCGAAGTGACCAGTCCAGACCCTCTGGTTCCAGAGCCTCAAAGGTGCACAGTACATTCATTTTGCAAGACACTTACTGCTTCCGATACTAGCACGCACGGAGGATTCTCTGTTCTTCGGAGGCATGCAGATGATTGCCTGCCACCTTTAGTAAGATTTTTATTAGTTCTTTTCCTCTTATAATGTGTGAGAGCTTCTTGTTGTCTGTAGCTTACCTCTCAGATCTCTTTCCAGGATATGTCCCAGAATCCACCTTCTCAGGAATTAATGGCTTCTGATTTACATGGAAATGAATGGCATTTTCGCCACATTTTTCGAGGTTTTCTTTCTTCCAAACAATTTTTTTTAATTATTCTAGAATTTGAGGAGCTTTTTTAAATATGCTTTTGTTTCTGCTTGAGCTGGTGAAAAGTGATTGCGCATCGATTTCGTCTTCAAGGCTGATTGTTGAGAAGAAACCAGCTGCCTAAAAATTTGGCCTCAATTTTTTTGATGCATTATGATTATGTGTGGCGTTCACAAGTCATATTGAAGCCTCCTTAAATTGGATGCTTCAAGTTTCATTCTTTTCTTTTCTTTTCTTTTCCTTTTTTTTTTGGACATTCAATTACTTTTCTATTGGGCAAGGGATGAATGTCATGTTGCATTGATACATTTAAACCAATAGAGACTTCTTGATTTTTATATTGCTATCCTGGTTTTATCCTTTGCATCACCACTCCCTCCCTCCGAGGAACTATGCATGAAATTACATTTTCTTTTTTTTACTATCTAAAGTCAAAGAAAATTTCTTGCTCACAGGGCAACCTCGGCGTCACTTACTCACTACGGGATGGAGTGTCTTTGTAAGTTCCAAGAGACTAGTAGCTGGAGATGCCTTCATCTTTCTAAGGTACATTCAACCATTTATATTGGAGGAAGTTGAAAGCAGGAGTCCCTTTTTTTGACGTTTCCAACAAGTTGTGTCCTAGTTTTTTTTTCACAGAGGTGAAAATGGAGAATTGCGTGTTGGGGTGAGGAGGCTTATGAGACAACTGAGCCATATGCCATCATCTGTTATATCCAGTCATAGCATGCACCTTGGAGTCCTTGCTACTGCATCTCATGCCAGAGCAACAAAAACACTGTTTTCCATCTTCTACAAGCCCAGGTTTGGACATCCTCTTTGTGAAACAATGATAAAATGGCCTTACCTTATGTTGAACAAATATCTGTATTTTATCTAGTATATTAGACTTCAAGCAATAAAATTTGCTCTCAAATTTTCTTATCATTGATATGCGTGAAGTTAATACAGTTAAATGCATTTTAATTTTATTGTTTTTATCAAAAATCTCATATGTTTGTATTTGGTAATAGTGGTAGTTGTCTTTTAATCACCCAATTCACATTGATATTTCAATTACGTAACAAGTCAAATCAATACATTTTTTTTCTTTCATGGGTTCTTGATTTTCAATTAATACATTTTTAGTTTCCCATTGAAAAAAAAGTGTTTTCACTGAAAGGACACTGTTGTGTTTGCCAGAACAAGTCAGTCTGAGTTTATTGTCACTGTCAACAAGTATCTGGAGGCTCGGAACCACAAATTTTCTGTTGGGGTGAGGTTCAAGATGAGATTTGAGGGTGAAGAAGCTCCTGAAAGGAGGTTTGTTATCTTGTTGGTTTTTTAGTATTTCTGGCTAAACCATTAGAACATGCAGCAAACACAGACTTTTTTAATGGTTAAACAGGTTCAGTGGTACTATAATTGGTGTAGGAGATAATGCATCACCGTGGTGGCCTGAATCTGAGTGGAGATCGTTGAAGGTGAACATAATTTCACTGAGCTTATAGTTTGCCTGTACCTAACTTAAGAAATTTTCCTAGTTTTATTTTATTTATTGAATTTTTATGTTCCTTTCTTCATAACTAGAAATTTATTCCACCTCCTGTTTCAATGTCCAGGTACAATGGGATGAACCTTCATCTATTCCACGTCCAGAAAGAGTTTCACCATGGGAATTGGAACCACTGGTAGCAGCTACGCCTTCGACTTCCCAACCCACACAGAGAAACAAACGGACTAGACCACCAGTTTTACCTTCGCCAACACCAGATCTTTCAGTATTTGGTATGAAAACTCCCAATGATGACTGTAGTGTTACTTTTTCCTTCCCCCCTCCCCCCCTTCTTCTTTCATTGTTTATTTATAAGGAAAACAAATTTTGTTGTGTGCTAGGCCTATGGAAATCCCCAGTTGAGTCCCCATCAACTTTCTCATACTCCAGTCTGCAAAGAGGGCGAGAACCATATTCTTCTCCCAAGTCAAACTCACTCTTCTCCTCAGTGACAAAAGCCAACTCTCTTGCATACAGTGCAAATGATTCTCCATCTGGAGCTTCCAGCAAACCAGCATGTTGGTCCAGCCAAATGGAACCTCCAGCTGAGTCTTTTACACCAGTCAGTAACAAGGAATCTGGTGAAAAGCGGCAGGAATTGAGCAATACCTGCAGACTGTTTGGTATTCAGCTGGTTGATAACTCTACTGTGGAGGAAAGTTCACCAGTGTTGACTGTTTCAGGGGCTGAGCCAGTTGCATCTTTGGGCTCTGATTCAGATCAGCTATCTCAACCATCTAACATCAACCAGCCTGATAATATTGGCATGAGCAGTGAACATGATAAATTATGCTTGAGGTCTCCCCAAGAGATGCAGAGTAGGCAAACCCGAAGCTGTACAAAGGTTTATAAACTTGCCCAGCTTTGTTCTGGTTCTTTTAGAGATACAATAATTAACCCATGTTTCTAATATATCTTTTACTGATGATTCTTACTGAACTTAGCTTCAGAAATCAAAACTTACTGTGCATAACATCTATTTCCTGAGAATTATTTGTTGTGCCTTACAACGTTCAAATAAAATGCATGAATTATCTGTTATTTAACAGATGGCTCAAAAAAGTAAAATATATATATATATATGTTTGACAAATGGCCAGTGAATGCTAATTTCATATAGGAGGGTGCGTGTGCTTTGAAATGTAGATGAAGGATTAGTTAGAGAGTTTCTTGTGTAATATAGGAACAAATATGAAAGATCAAGAATTAAAGTGGTCAAGGTAACACTTATTCCACAGTTGTTACAATGGAAATATTGTATTGAATTTAAGACTGTCCCTTCACAGCGGATGGTGGAAAATTAAGCATAACTTGGGTTCGTGATCAATATGCTTCAGGTACATATGCAAGGGGTTGCTGTTGGAAGAGCTGTGGATTTGACACAGTTTGACAGATATGAAGACCTGCTTTTGAAGCTTGAGGAGATGTTTGACATTGAAGGTGAACTCTGTGGATCCTCCAAGAAATGGCAGGTTGTCTACACGGATGATGAGGATGATAAGATGATGGTTGGGGATGATCCTTGGCAGTTAAGCTCCTCATCTCTCTCTCTCTCTCTGATCTGCTTTTGACCTCATCTCCATTTTTCTTCAGCATCTTATAGTTTTGGTTTGAATGTTGGTTATTATAGACCTATACTTTTAGAATATTACTGAAATTTTGGGGTCAAGTCGATTTTTTTTCAACATTTACAAGGTAGTTTCAACATCATCATCTGATTCGTCAACCCTAGATTTACCCCTTCAAATGAGCACCATAAGTAACGCACATGAGGACTGCGTTTGAATATGCTTCAGTTTATTTAATTTGCTTAAGATATGGTTTACTGTTTCTTTCCATGTCCAGTGAATTCTGCAGCATGGTTAGGAAGATATTCATCTACACTACCGAGGAAGTTAAGAGATTGTCTCCAAAGGCAAGGCTTCCTGTCAACAAAGACATAAAGACAACCATGCTGGATTCTGTTAGTGGGGCTAGTAACGAGGATCGGCCTTCATTATAGGGTCACATTTTAGATGTTTCTATTTCAATTTTTTGTTTGCTAGCAAGAGCAAAGATGGAGGTTGCAACTAGAAGTAGGCCTGCCTTGGCTATTCCTGCTAATGCAGCAGCAGAAGGACCGAAGAGACTCCTAAGAACAGAAGGAAGTTACCCAAATCTGTGCTTAGCTCACTGAATAAGGAGTGCCCTCATCTTGATGGGAGGCTAGTGGTGGTTACCACTCGTAGTAGCATCAAATCTGCAGGGCAAGGACACTGATGCTCATTTAGTGCGGTATGGGAACAATGAAGGTGCAGAATTTTATCTGCTTTTTTCTTAAGAAAGGTGAGCCATGCAACAATACAGAACTGGAACGCTGCAGCAACTTCCGTGCTAGAATGTGTGTATATACACAGACAGGTATGCATGTATGCATGTGTGGTTGGTGGGGCTTGTGTGTGCCTTAGGCTGTCGTTTGGGAAATTGTTAGAAGTGCTAGGCCCTTTGATGCCCCTTCCAAGTATTCGTATTTGTAATCAGCAGAATGAAAAATCTATTTATCCGTTGTTTAACTACTGGTTCTTTCGAATGTTTAGTTTGTACGACAGCTAACTGCACTTTTCTACAATCTCTCAAAAGCTTTTCTGATTTAGCACCTTATGAAGTATGCTTGTTCTCCCTCCTCTCTCTTTTTTAATGCTCTAGGTGAAAACTGAGTGCAGCATACAGGGAAATGAAGAAGGAAAGAATGCTGGTAAACGTCCAGCTGTGTTAAAATTAATGTCTCTAGTTGCATCTTTCTTTAATAGATTTTCTTTGATTTACCAAAGCTCAGATACAGGAAAACGTTTCAAATTGTATACTTGCCAAGTGAGGATAACATTTCTCTTTTGTATGTATCTATAAAGTTTTGAAATTTTTAAAATTTCACAGATAAATATAGAAGGAAGAATTTGTTAGAATGAACTACACTACCACGTATTCCTCTGAATTTTCTTCACTCAATTTTATATCAACTTGTAAACATTTGGTAAAACTGTTCATGTAAGATTTAATTTTTCAGTCAATCAATACCACAAAACATCATTAGTGAAATACCATGCATTACCAACTTACAAAAATAACACTAGCCAAGAAAAAAGTACAAGAATAACATTTACGATGTTAACTTTTTCCCAGCGTCATCTCAGTTAGTTCAGTGCCTTTGTTCGGATCTCTCATTGATGAAACACAATACCATCTAAATTAAAATGTCCTTGAATACTTTCTGATTTCATACATAATTGAAGATATTGAAACCAGATCTTTATTCAGAGCAGACCCGCCAGCAATCCGCTTGATGCAATCTGAAAGCCTCGTATAGTACAGCAACAGCTGTGTCAGTGCCGCTCTAAGTATCTCCATGCCACACAGGAAGTTACTGAAAGATGTGATGACGTCTTTGTGCATCAACTCTATTGCAGCTTTCCATCTACTAGCAAAGTCCTTCACAAGAGGCTCCACATCGGCAACAGTTATTGGCTTCTCCGATCCAGAACTAGTGTCTTCGGCTGCAACAGATGCAATATAAGAAAATAAGCTTTCCTTTTAATTGCTTCGATTGCAAATATTAATACTTTTGAGGATCAGTGATACTTACAGGCTCGTGTTTTTACAAACTTGATTAGGTCCCCGAAATGCTCTTGTAGTAGCTCTTCCTGTACAAAAGATATCAATCGCACGGGCAAATAAACCAATGAACTAATGATGCTTCACCAGAAGCGTCCAAAGTATTGCTTCCTTCATTTTTTTTTTTTTTTTTTTGAGTACTACTGATACTCTCTCTTTGCTATTTGACTGAGGCCTTTCTGATTTATGCTAAGAGACATCAAAAAGGTCTCATCCAGTAACAAGGCTCTAAAAGCTGAAAAAATGATCACTCCAACACTTACAACAAAAATAGCAGTGTTGCTCTTAAGCAATTCTTCAAAATGTAGCTGTGTCTTACCCCCTTCTGGACCAGCTTCCTGCAGGCCAATGCCACCAAAATGATTACAAGAAAATAATGCTCGCTAATTTTTTTTAAAAAATTATCAGTCAAAAACAGACAGGCAGTGACTGTTTGCCTCAGTTGGCCTGACTACACACATCAGAATGCTCTGAAATTTTGTAAGCAACTTATAGATATATCTAGGGGTCTCTCCACCAAATTTCAGCTTAATCTATCATGGTTTGGTCAGTCAATTTTATTTCAGAAATTTCGGACAGATTGCAGGAAATTTCTGGGTTTGAACAGTGTAAGCAGCCCTCTTCTTGGTGTTTTCTGCTTCAAACGGCTCAAGAACTGGAATTTTTCTGGGTTTGAGCTCAAGGAAGAGTTTTGTTGCATGGCAAGGATGGGTCCCTTGTGGCCAATCCAGGTGGCACTTAGCAACTAATCTGAAAATAATGCTCACTAAATTTAACAAGAAAAAACATCATTACCTTCAAGACAGCAATAGTCATGTCATAGTTGTTTATAAGAAACACTATCTGTAGTTTTGGCTTAGAAAATGTTCTGGCAAGCTTATTAAGCAACTCATCAATGGCCATTCGCAGTCGATCCAAGTTTAACTCAAGCTGTAAGGGCCAATTGAATCAAGTTAGAGGGTTTAGATCCATCGCATAGAATATCTCACACAATACCTAAATCACATTTGACTAACCTGACCATCTCCATATTCAACGTTGAGTTGAATTAGTGAAGCTGTAAACTCAGCATAACGCCTCATAACATAATGTGGATGAACATCATCTTCCCATAATGTCTTCACATTTGCAGTTCGCAAGCTATTGAGATGCATGTCAAAGACCATCTTGAAACGAGGCCACAGCGAAATATTGACCTGCTCAAGTTCAGTAGAAAATCAGTTTCATTGCTTTGTGTGCATACACATATAAGCAAAGGAAAAGGAAAAATAAATAGTTGAGTAAACCGATGCCTAAGTTGCCAAATGCACAAACCATTGTCACTGCATGGCATACCTGGCAAAAATGGACTGTCTTGACTTTGGATCTCAAGACGCAAAAGAAGGCGCTATTTAGGTATCATCTTTATCAATATAAATATGCACCAAGTACAATTTCAAAAATATTAGATGCGTGCAAGAGAAGCTTCCTTTCTAAAGGAGGGAGGCTTGCTTCAATATGCTTGGTCTTGGTGGCAATACCTGCATATTACCTTTCACTGTTCAAAGTTCCCAAGAAGGTTGAATGCACAATGGAAAAGACGATGATTAACTTCTTGGAGAAGTGATGTGATAAGGATAAATCAGGAGTTCTGATAAGATGGGAGGTAGTGCATGAATCAATAGAAAAAAGGGGACCAGAAATAAGAAACATAGGAGGAGAAACAATGTGCTTTGCGCAAGATGGGCTTGGAGAAACTTGCAGCAGAGGGATTCCTTGTGGGTAGAAGTAGCAAATAGTAGGATGGGGAAATTAGCACTACTGGAGGGAAGAGATTCTTGAGAAACCTTAAAAGAGGTTCAATGTGAGAATGATGGATATTTCTTGGTCCACTACTCCAGAGGTGACTAACAAGTGTAGATGGGTGGTCGTTTTTGTTTCAGCAGAATAGGTAGAGTGGGGCAAGTTCATTGGCTAAGGCATTCCCAAACCTATAAAGGTCGTCTAGGTGTCACTTTCAACCAGTAGCCAACTTCCTTGCTCATCAAACTGATGATGTTGTTCCACCATCTTGGAATTTATTTCTTCTTGAGGCATTAACAAGTAAGGAACAAGCTGAGGCCATAATCCTTATCCTTCGGCTCTGCGATGTGGCCATCTCGAACCAAAATAAGGTTAGTTTGGTCATAGGAGGCATCAGATCATTATTCATGAAAATCATTTTCTCTTGTATGCTTTCTCTTTCCTGGTCTCCAGCTTGTCCTTTGGCAGGTTCAACATGGCAACCAAGGGTTCCATCACAAGTGAAAATCTTTGGGTGGTTGGTGGCACACGGCAAAATTAACACATTAGGAAATGCCACAGAGAATATTTTCAGTGTACTATATCTCTCCAAATTGGTGCTACTTATGTGGAAGAGATAAAGAGAGTACAGAACACATCTTTGTTTCGTGCAGGATGAGCAGGGAGACGTGGAATAGGAGGTTCTCCTTTTCTGGGAAGCCAGTCTCGTGCCCTTCTTCTATTGAGGGATGTCTTTACTCTATTCATCTTAGTTGAGGATAGGGGAGGTAGCAATGATTGCAAAGCTAGCTATAGTTTGCGGATAATAGCCACAGAGAAAAAAACCGGATTCTCAATGATGTAACAAAGATCAACGATCAACTATGGGATTCTATCATTCTATTCTCAAGCTCTTGGGTGTTTTGCTCCAAATGGAATAATGGTTGATCTAGTTTGGATTGGATTTTGGGCTGGGACTGGTGTCTCCCAGTTAGCACAGGGATTTATTTAATGTGTACTTGTATAATTCATGTTTGATATATATGTCTGTAAATCATAGAATCTCAACAAAATTTATATTCGCTTCTTCTCAAATAAATGAATAAATAAATATTTCAGGTCAACTACATACCCTAGTCAGGCTAATTTTTTCCCTTCTAGAAATTTAGGTCAATTTTCTCATCTATATTGATATGTTAACAACATGAATGCTCTCAATGTGCTCTCAATGTCTTTCTTTCTTTCTTTTTTTTTTTTTTTTTTTCTTTTTTCGAGGAAGAAAAAAATTATAATAACAATGACAAAATATACCCAAACTTTGAGAACAAATATGCCACCAAGTGTTTGCAATATAAATGGGAGTTCCAATTTAACAACCATCTAGAAATGGATACCCCATGGATCCATGGGGATACCGATACCCAAGCTGGTGCTTTAATCCTGATATTCTCCCATAGAGCTTCCATTTCAACCTTTTTATCTTGAAATAATCTACAGCTCCTTTCTAACCAAACCATCTATATAGACACATTGAAAGCTATTATACTTGTGCCTGTTACAGCTTGGAAGGATGACATGCGACAATGATAAAAGCTCCTCCAAATTAGACAGGGTTTTATACCACCTCCCCAAATTTCTCCAACAAACCACACAATCTATAAAAATGTGATCAATACTCTCTTTAGCCACCATATACAAAAAAGCAATAATGTCGTGATAGAGCCAATTAAGAGCACACCTCTGTAGAATGTCGCAAGTGTTAATGCATCTATAGACAACTAACCATCAAAGAACTTCACCTTAGTGCGAGCCTTAACTTGCCATACCATGTTGCATCACGGGAATAAGGGAAATGGAGTGTATGAGCATAAAGATTTAAACAACGACTTAACAGGGGGAATTTCTTGACTGCTCTCATTATCATATCCACAAATAGCGCACTATCTCATTTAACCAGCTTTTATTTAATTATCCTGAGAGGCTACCCAAATTTCTTCAACTATGCTCATTTATGTGACATTATCTCTATTGCTGATAGATGTCTATGATACAAACCTATGGGTAGAGCTCACCATTGAATACCAGCTAGCAAGAGGAGGGGACTAAAGAGCTGATGCACAATTTTTTTCTTTTAGAGAAAAGAAAAGGAGACTACTAAGTCATGCAAGAAGTTCTTTAAGCCATGAGTATAATTGAGCCGAGGCACCAGAGACGCCTCATATCCAAGAAGAAGAACATTGCAGACTCAAATCATAACTACATAACAAGAGATAGTTCCATATCCATTGGAGGCAAGCACTCCAATCCAACAACCAATAGAGCAAGGAAAACCATTGCTGCACCATGAACCCACGAGCATGCTGAGAACTTCCTGTCATACCACAACTTCTACAACACCTTGCCCTGATCTGAGAAAACTCTTTGATTTCTGTCCAGCGATATTTGCCACATGACTGCATAAGACAAAATGCTCGGTGCATCTATAGCTGTGGTAGTCAATATAGATGATATCAATAATGCACTTATCTAGAGTAGCCAGAGCTCTAAATTGATCTGCCCCCTCCCTTTCTCCCCCTGTTAACAGCTCCCATCTATTCCATGTCTCTCTAAGAACCCAGCATGATACAAAGAGATGGTCCAGTGGTTCCATGTCTTTAGAATAAAGGATATAGTGCTTTAGGGATAAACAACTATTGGGATTTCTCCTTTGCATCGTATCTAGGGTGTTTACCTTCCTTTCTGCCACAAGCTGCGGTAGCCACCCAAAGACTTTAATTTTGAATGGGATACATGATTTCCAAATATCTGCTGACAAAGGGAATGATGTGAGTTTAGTGAAATTAGATAGAAGGGTAAGTTGGAGAGATTTATGTAAGTAAGATCCATTTGATTCAAGGGCCCGCCTACATCAATTGGGGTTAAAAAATCTTACATTCTCTAGCCTAGGGATAAATCTTGAGCTTCATCCTGCACTACACAAATAAGGGCACCTTGAAAATGTGGATTCTATGATCGAAAGTGAGGCTGAGTAGATAGGTTATAGAAGTTTGAAATGATGTGGCCATGTAAAGAAGATAGTTTGGATATGATATTGCCAAAACATGATCCCCAAGCCACTTTTCTTCCCATAAGACAAAAGAGTCCGCATTACCCACTTCAAGGCAAATATGAGA
>JAJIYU010008689.1:0-17739 GCA_030144865.1 Tinospora cordifolia | reverse complement strand
TTTTACCTCTGGGGCAAAATATTTAAAAGGTAAAAAAAAAACAAAAAAGAAAACCCCCCCCCCCGCCGCCGCCCCCCCCCCCCCCCCCCAAATTAAAGCTAGTATATTAACAACAAAATTTTAGGTACATGTCTCCAGCCAATGAGACAAGAAAATAATAAATATCTGCATATAAATCAAAGTGGTACAGATCCGTAGAATACTACCTCAGCAGGTCCAGTCATGTAAACATGATTGTCTTCTTCCCTCCACTCTATCTCCAATGGCCCCCCAGGCAGATCAACACTGCAAGTCTGTTCCACAAGCATCAAGCATGATAATATACAAGATCAATGTCTCCAGACAAAGAGAAAAAGAGATTTTTTACGTGCTTACAATCACTTCCTCCAACTTACCCTGTCAGCATGACCCTCCAAAACTGCTGCAACCACCACAGCACAAGCCCCCGTCCCACAGGCCAGAGTTGCTCCTACATAAATCATCACTTAAGGTCAATGCACGATGCACAAGTCTCGGTCTCATGCAAGTTGCAAAGGGGTTAGGACAACTTAAGCTCATTGAACAATCATAAAAATAAAAATAAAAATAAACAACAAAAGTTCCATGTGATTGCATGCATCCCATTGGTGATGGCATCATGAAGCCAATAATATGGATAGTTGAAGCAACCAAAGATTGAAATGTCGTTGATCATCATCTACTTAATTACAATACCGTCTAGCACAAAGAACAACACTATTTTGTAGCTCACAAAAAAATAAAGAGGTCTCAGAGGGTCTCTACACATATTTTGAGGCATAAAATCCATGTCCAGATAGCACACTAATGATTAGAGTCCCCAAAAAAATGTCCTAAGAAGCACCTCAGAAAATAAAAAATAAAAATAAAGATGTAAAAGAAATTATTTACCTGCACCACGCTCCCAAACACGCATTTTTAAGTGAGCACGGGACAAGACTTGAACAAACTCTGAAAATTTAGATAAAAAGGAGAAACAAACAATGAATGGCTTAAGTTCAAATAAGACTGAAAATTGCACCTAAATAAGATTTTTTTTTCTTTTTTTTTTTTTGTGAGATGAAACAAACAATTTATTACTAAAAATATGTACAAATAAGACCGAAATTGCACCTAATAAAAAGAAATACAGCAGTCAAAAAATCAACAAAAAAAAGTTTAACTCTACTATCATACAATGCTATCAAAATTGTATGCAATAATGCATAATGTCCAAAATGATCTAGGACCAGAGAAAACTATTATAGAAATATTGGTGTGAGATATAAAAAGAATGGTTGCCAATTGTATCCTTCCACCCATTTGCTATCCTCCCAAACAAAATGCACCTACAAATACTAGGGTAAAACAACAGGAATATAACCATAAAATTCAAGCCACATGACAATTGTAACAAACTCTTACTCCCAATAAAAACCCAGCACCAAAGGGCTCATCAACCAGGCATCTCTTCGGAATGCCCTGGAATTTATCATAGCCTCTTGTTTTCCCAGTGGGGATAATTGTCCCTTGAGGTACAATGGCCTGGTCAACATATCCAAACACTACTAAACAATGCCTGCTCTCCTACAGTGGTCACAAATAAGGAGAATATTCACAAATGTGATCACCTAAAAATTCAATAAATGAAACACCTTCCACAGAACACTTCTTAGTGAAGTATTAATTTGTACAAGAAACTAGTGAAGGGCCATATTCACGGAAATTCAGGTTATTAATGGAAATTTGTCAACTTTTGAAAGCAAGCTCTCAAAGCTAACTTGAGTAAAGCCAAGGCAAAAGACAAACAAATGAAGCAAATTTAGCTGTGATGCCAAGTTAATAACTCTTTAATAATCCAATACTGGTGGAAGTCTAAAAAATTAACAATTAAAAAAAAATCCCCATTAGTCTAGTATTCATAAGATTTTGTGAAATTAACAATAGAAAGTGATTTTTCCATTAAAAGTTCTCAATTAAAGGCTTCACATGAATTGAAAGATACTTCCACAATTCCATAAACAAAAAATAATCAATTAGTACAGAAATTATTTTCCAATAATGAATATTTTAGTAAAAAGCAAGTCAAAGCACTGTGGCGAAAGTGTTAAAGGCAAAAGGAATGTGACATTTTTTATTAATTTAGGGAAAAGCTAACTATTTCTATAATAAAAAGCAATTTAAAAAATTTCTAAAACAGCCCATATAGGAAGGAATGACAATATACCAATTATACAAAAAGTCTCTATCAGAAACCCTCAAGCAAATTTCAGAAAACAACAATGGTTTATGCACAGTATGACAATAAACAAAAATGAAAAGAAGAATCGGTCATGACCACAATGTCAAAAAGAAACATCTAACAATGTTTCTTTAAATCATTATGGTGTTTTTATGATATTTAATTATAATGTTTTCTTCGTGTGATTTGTTCTATTTTAAAATCATCATAGCTTTTATATATATATATGAACAGATTTATTTTATTAATATTTAGACATGATATCTGGTCTTTTTACCAAGTTGACTAGTCATTAAGAATAACTGGGATCTCCACTCCATGCTGAACTTTCAGGAGTTCAAAGAGACAAAATTTAGGATTAGAACAAAAAATTGACTCTTATGATATGCAAACAAGAAAGACAATAAGACTCACATAAGAAGTGAAGGATCAGTACCCCATGAAAAAAGTCAAGAATAGGTTTAGAAAAATCATGAGACAAATAACACAAGTTACACAACCATGCAGGCAAGGTATGCAATAACTTGAACTGCCTCCAGAAATATCAAAGGCTAATTTGGTTTTTGTTCATAACACAATAACATATTAATCAGATTTTACAACCATAATTACGATAAAAATCTGGAAAATAAAATATTTGCCTCCTATAATACTAAGAATCTCAAACATGACAGTTTACAAACTATAACCATTCCACCATTGCATTTTATAGAAGAATAATAAACCAAGATGGTAAGGTCATGTCAGATGAAATGCTCTTGCTGTCACCATTCTCTTCAGGTTTGCTTAGATGATAAGTTGTATATTCAAATCTTAGGGTGGGGATGCCCTAAGCACTCAATGAGCACTCATTGGGTTAGATAACCATGCGCTCAACACTTCTTTCTTTTTTTTTTTTAAGTTGTGTCGTTGCTGAAACAATGGCAATCAGAAAAAAAAAAAAATTAACTTTTTATTTTTTAAATCAATTAATTTGAATAAGTAGTTTTTTAAAATAAAAATATATAATTTTTCAAAAAATTCAAACAATTACATATAATTTCTATTTAATTGTAATAGTTTCAATTGTATGTATTATTAAAAAAATATGTTTTTTTATAAATTGAATATTGTAAATATTTTAAATGACATATGAGAGCGATTATGAGTCTCATACAGTACAATCTAACCATTAGAAGAGATAGTCTAATGGATAAGAGTTTAATGAATTGATAATATGGCTTAGACATCAAATTCTTGATAAGTTTAACCATAAAAGATGCCTTTGGACTTCTCACTATCTCTGCCTAATGGCTTTTAGAAGACAGAATCCTAATTCAGTCAAATATGGGATACTACAATCATTAGATAACAACATATCAATCTAGGCAATGCAAATCAAACCATCCCCAGCAAAATGACTTCAGAATCATGGTCAAGAAATCATTATTTACAATACTGGACTCCGCAAAAAGCTCATCCTTTCCCTAAGAGGAGAATAACAGATGCAACTAGAATCACAAATAACAGCTTCCACTAGATTCTCAAATGACAGTCTATAGAAAGAACGTCAATTCTTGTTCATATTCATATGCTCATTTCTTTTGCAAAGGAACTAATTTTCAACAAAGTTAAAACTGCACAGAAAGGATTATGATTACATTGACACTCCTGGACTGTCATGTACCAAATCTCATGTCAGATGTCAACCATACAAACTAGTCACAGTATCAACATTTTTCATTAGAAGGGTTGGCCAAAACAAGCTGCATCTGTACTGTTATATTAAAAAAGTCACTTAAAGTATTGAAAGTAACCAAGTTATGAAACATGGCTCTCTGAGATAAAAGAAAATGCAATCAAATTGAAGAGAATTTAACTAACCTGTGTTTGTCCGAGCAGGAAATACTTGGTGGTTCTCAAACTTTGGACCAATGTCCGATAAATTTACTTCATCAACCTGCAATTTCTGTCCAAGATATGGATAAGATACCAAGTACTTTATACTTGTATTCCCAAGGAAAAAAGATAAGAAAAAAACTGGCATTTTAACAAAAATAAAAACATTCATTTTTTTTTAAAATTAGAAACAAACACAAAGATTTATGGTATAACTTGTTACATCTGTGTGGACAGGAAAAAGTAAGGGTTGAAGAAACATGTAATGCAAGCATAACAGTTGAGACAAATGTAGAACAGTCTTCTAACAAACAATGCAGACGGGCAATGCTTAAGCATCAGGTCTGAACTTCAGGTCTTAAGCCTCTGCAAAGAAAGGTGTCAGGAAGGTTTAAGTCATTAATAATATGTTAAGCCTCACTGTTATCTTATTTATTTCTAATACATGGCCAGAAACAATCCTAATTGTCTCAGTTTTAAGCAGGTCTCCTTATACATAGAAATCATTAAGGATCTCCAAATTCACCAATTGTTACATAAAGTTCAGAAATATGAGAAAAATAATAATGTTAAACCTGCTTTCAACTTATTCAAATTTTTCCTTCAGCATAGTTATGGAAACAAGTGTTCTATATATTTATATCCTTGATTTAGAGATGTTCAGAGCTTTAATTGTTGTATTTTATTCTCAAAACTCCAGCAACAAAATAAAACTTTGAGAATACTTTATATTCATAGTCTGTTTTGCTATTTTTATGGTTTTACCTAGTGTTTTGCTATTTTATACAAAAGCTCTCTATATTATCTCCTCCTCTGATGATTTCCTCTCGGGCTTTTTCTTTGGCAGTTGATCATAACTGTCTACACTTTAGATTCCAGGAACACAAGTACGTGAGAGTTGGTGAATGAAAACCGTATAAGCAATACAGCAGCATCAGTCCTGCCTGAGATGGGGTGATTAACAATACAAGGGTTCCTACAGTATGGGTGAATACAAATAAGAAAGCTAGTTAGTTATAGATGGTAGAATTCTTCAAACAACTAAGAACAAAAGAACATAAAAAGTACAATATCAGAATTAATGCAAGGAAGGAAAGGGAATTAATGTAGGTTTTCACAAAACTAATTGAATAGGTCTAGAAAGAAAAGAAATTTGATGACCACAAACTCCCCTTGTTGGACGTGGTAAATAATCAAAATGGATTTGGAGAGTAGGATAGCTATGTTCATAGATGTCAACAAAATAGGTGATAGGATAGTAAAGTCAAACTAGTTCCTGGAAAAGAGCTAACAACATAGTGATGGCTAAATATTAAGGATAAATTTATAGCATGTCGACAAAATAGATGATAACACAGTAAACGAGTTTGGAGCTAGCAACATAGCACTTGAGAACCCTTGGTAAGACTAATGAAAATCTGAAACTTCTAAACAGTAATCTTTTTTTACAAATAAGCTAATGAAAAAGAGGATAACAAGTGTATATGAAAAAAAAAAAAAAAAAAAAAAAGGACAGATGGTGACAAAAATGGGAAAGATACAAGAGGGATTTAATCCAAATATGATTTTGAAGAGAAAAATGTAGTAAAAGAGATGTTTCAAATCTTGGAATTGGAAATTCATTGTGATTGGAGCCAATTGAAGGGAAGAGAGACAGGAGCAAGAAATAGAAGGATTGAAGAAAGAAGAGAAACAGTGATGAATTTATACAGCACAAATATACTGTCCAAGGTTTCCAATTTGAGAGAGAAACACCGCCTGAAAGTACAATAAAATTTCATGTCCTTGTTACAACTATATTTCCCCATTCATACTATTACATCAACCAAAATGTAGTGAACACTTGCATGACCAGGACCCACACAATCAGTTTCTCTAGTTTCAGTATTTATCAAGTGTCCTCTTAATCTTTTTGTTCCTTCTAAAGTAAGCAAGCAACAATGGCACTCCATCACATTGCAGTGGCAAAAACATAGCCAACAATTTGGTTCTTGTCAAAATTGGACCAGCATCTAGTTGATGGTGTGGTGAAGATAGGGACCATCATAAACCTAGACATCCTAGGTCCAAAATTAACCACGGAGAGGGCATGTGTACTGGGGGACTTGAATGGCCTCTAGCATCATCTAGTGCTTGAACAACTAGAGGCATACAAGATTAGTTAGGATGGAAACCAGAACACGAGTGCTAATAAAAGCCAAGGATCGAGTATACAAGTTTTCCTTAAATTTCTGTCATATATAATTCAAAGGTGAATCGAAGTGCAATTCAACATAGAAAATTTTTGCAAACATTCGACAATACATAAAATTATAATGAATTCTACAAAACATGATATGAAGATAGTTCTAAATATAATGACATAAAGTATCTAATCTCTATATGGCTTGATGTATATTACACAAGTAACCAGCTATTTTATGATGTTTATGCTTAACATATATATAAGATATATGGATTATTTACATATATTTTATCTAGTAAATATTCATCTTATTTTAGATTAGAATTCTATAATTCTTCTGTTACCTTTTCTTCCAGTGATTCTTTAGTAATAGCCATTGTCTTTCAATCTTTTACACTACCATTCTTTGAATAAATTATAACATAGTTGATGTCAGTGTCGAATTATTTTCTTATAATGCAGGGTTTTTTTTAGAAGAAAATAAAATATTTTTATTACCCATAAAAACCAAATTTACAAGCGACAAAATTACAGTCCAAAAGTTTTACAAAGTTGTACCCAAACTTTTCCCACATTCATTTTACATCCAAATATCCATAAGCTCAAGCCCCTAAATTATGCTTTGAATACATCACTCCCATCCCAGCATCCAATCCGAAATCAAGGACCCATTATTCCATTTTGAAACCCATACCCAAGAGCTTGTTAGAAAAAAATAATAGATTTTTCATAATTGATTGGGGTCCTTTATTACATTGTTAAAGATGTTCAAGCCAGCCCTAAGCCCCAGACTATAGCAAATGTTGCAATGTTGCTGCCCTCTTATCTAATCTGATACACCACTAAGATGTCTTGAACTGAGACAGACTTCAACGGAATTTGGGCATTCAAACTTCCTCCCAGAGAAGGAGAACCACCTCCCCCATATCTCCCTACTGATCTCAAATAAAGCAACAACATGCTTCACACTCTCTCCATCCTGTCTAGTAGAAATGTGTTAGTGCAAGGACATACAATATCCTAGCAATCTCCTCTAAAGCATGTCTTGTAAGTTCATCCTTCCATGCGCTACCAGCCAACCGAACAACTTTAGTTTTGATGGGACTCTTGCTTGTGAAGCTGAACCTACCAAAGGGAAAACATAAGAAGAGGAAACAGAAAGCAAACTTGAGAAAAATGATTTGCATGAGTATGGGTTTGATGCTCCCCAAGACCACATGGGTCTATCTTTATGATTAGAGATACTGTCAAGGCAAAGTAAGAGATTAGTAATCTCCATTTGCTTTTCAAAGTTAAAAGCTCACGAAAATAACAAATTAAAAAAAACATGAGCAGAGGCCCCACCTTGATAGATGAGAAATTCGATGACCGACTGCTGATGGCAACTAGATAGTCTATAAAAGTTGAGAAATGATTCTACTAATAATCTCTCACCACCCACCCATCCTCCCAAAAAAAGGAATGAATGATTGCCACCCACTATCCAAATGCACTCATCCACCACCTCCTGATGAAACAATGATCCCAAAAATCTCCATGGTCCCCATTTGAACTTTTCTCGAGATTCCCTGTATATCCTTCTGGCCCCAACTCCATTGCTACTATTCACTACCTTTACCCATGACAACTTCTCCTATTGCAAGTATCTCCGTGCCCATTTTGCACAAAGTGCCTTATTCCTCCTTCATATGTCTTATTTCGAAACTCTTTTATCTAGGGATTTCTACACTCTCCCATCTTATCAAAATTTTGATCTATCCCTATCACAGCCCTTCCAAAAGAAGTGCACCATACTCCTCTCTCTTATTTTCTCAACCTCTCTAGGTACTTTGAACAACAAAAGGTAGGAGATCAAATTAGTTGTCGTAACTAAATGTATGAGGGCAAGCTTTCCTCCTTTAGAGATAAAACCTCTCTTCCACCCATCTTAATCTTTTTGATATTGTGCTTAGAACTGGTTCCCAAAACCTAAAGCCGCGCATGTTCCACCCAAGCAAAAGACTAACATAGGTCATTCACCAGCTTCCTACTACGCATCCCACCCTATCCGCCAACCTTTCTATCTTTTTCTCCCTCATTTGCCATATTAATCTTCAAGTACTCTCTCGAAAAACTTCGACGTGATCACATGTGATGTGTTCTATTCATATTCATCTAATAGGAAAATTGTGTCATATGCATATTATAGATGTCATACTTTCACCTACTGGATCCAATCCTAAATCCTTTTATGAGAGAGACCTTAGCTCTAGTCATCAGTCTACTCGGCCCATCTACCACTATCGTGAACATGAAAGGGGATTGTGGATCTCCTTGTCAGAGATCTCTCCCTGTTGCAAATTTTACCCTTCATCTATCAGTTATCATAACTAAATATGTCATTGAGGAGACACAAATCCCTTAGCCCTAAGCATGAACTCCAAAAATCTCATGCAACCGAATCATAAGCTTTGGTAAAGTCAACCTTAAATTCCAGCCCTACCTTTTTCCTAACCCTGTATCCTCCAACACCTCATTGGCAATCAAAATCACATCTAAAATTTGTCTCCCACAAATAAATGTTGATTAACTTTCCTCTATAGTCTCATGTAAGACTAGCCTAAGCTCAAAGACAAAGTTTTGGTGATGATCTTGTGTAGACCTGAAACTAGACAACTGGGTGGGTAGTCTTGAAATTTCTTTGAGTGACCATTTTTGGGATTAAGCAAATGTAAATCTCATTAAATTTGTTATTAATAATCCTGGAACCGAAGAAATCCTACATGACTTTCAATATGTCCACTTTCAGAATAACCCATGAGTTTTGAAGGCAGAGCATCAAGAAATCATCCAGACTAGGAACCTTTGCTCCATTCCAACTAAAGACAGCTTTTCTCACTCCCTTCTCTACAAATAGTCTTTCTAGGAATTCCCTATCATACTGAGTAATGATACTGCAATCTAAACCCTCAATCTCCCATCTGATCTTTCCTTTTAAGGCATAGATCTACTCGAAGTATTTCACAAAATCCCTAATTGCCCCATCCTCTGTTTCTTCCATAGACCCATCATCTATCTCAACGCCAGTGGGGAAATTCTTAGAACTTCTACCATTTAGCAGTTTGTGGAAAAAGCTTGAATCAGCATCCCCTTTTTCGACCATTTTATCTTGGCATTTTTGATAGCCATTTGATTCTGCCTCAGGTAAACTTCCTTCAACAACCTTGTATAGCTTTTGGAAAGTCAAAAGCTCCTCATTCCACTTATTTATTTCCTCCATTTCATCAAGTTGCCTCACATTTTCCTCTAATTTTTTTTTTCTCCTTTCCAATATGCATCCAAAATTCTCCGTGTCCCATATTTTGAGGGCATCCTGAACTTCCCCTAGTTGAATCATGAATTTATGACCTTCCCTTCCTTACAAATTCAAGACCAGCCAACGGCTCTTAATTCTTTTGAAGAACTCTCTATGTGAACACCACTCATTCTCAAAGTGAAATGGGGTTGGCCCCCATTTGACAAGATTAGCTTCATGGACAATAGGTCCATGATCTAAGGCAACTCGGGCTTCCCTTTGTCTAGGGAATACTGTTGTCGATCCTACTGGCAGTCAAAAGCTGTCCAGGCTGCTGCAGATGGGAATGACCACATGTTGGACCATGTAAAGCTGGCCATGTATAATGGAAGGCCAATGAGAACTAATGAGCCTAAAAAATTCTTGCATGCTCCTGGTGATCCTATGACTATTAAATTTCTCATCGATGAATTGTGTGCTGGTAAAGTATCCCCCATACACCAACACTCTCTGCATAACACTAATAGAGCAGACTTCATCCCAAAAGAGTTGTCTATAAGCAGGCTTTGCTCCATACAATCCTGTAAGCCACCAAAGGGCTCCCATGTTCTCTTTTATGTGGATCGAAACCAAGAATAGACCCAGCAAGCGTCGCATAGTTGTACTGCCTTAGTATCCCACATAACTATAATCCCTCCTGCTGCACCATGACGGAACATAGCATCATCCCCTAAATCTAAAACTCCATAATTGTGCTATCAAAGACCTACCCAACCTTTCTTTTTTGGTTTCTTGAATCATGACTATATCTAGGTTGTTCTTCTAATTGTTTTCCTGATCAAACTCCTTTTTTACTTGTACTATGTTTGAAACATAAAAAATATACAAATTTAAAAAAATATATACACGATATTTTCCCCAATTTTCATAAATTTATTTTATAATATGATTTTATGTGATTTCTAATTTGATGATTGAGAAATTAATAATATTCAATTCGAAATTGCAAAATCATCATGATTTTTTATTCTACACCGAAAAGAAGAAAAAACTGGACCAAAAAGCACCAATAAGGAGTTGGCCTAGGGATGCAGCACGTGAGTTTGTATTTAGTAGGCCTCAAGTTTGAATCTCGTAAGCAAACACCATAGAGTTTATCCCAATTTCATGTGAGTTGGTGAGGGGATTAGTGAAGGGGTTGTCCCAAGCCAAAAGGGACCTTGGATACCCCTCATGGGTATTGCAGCACTCAAAACCATTGTCTTACCCAAAAGTTAAAAAGGTGGACCAAACAATCATCAGAAAGATTGCAATGTAACAACTGCAAGTTTATTCTAAAACAAGAGTTCATTGCTCTAAATATAAGGACTTGTTTTAAATGGTTGTAGTCAAAAAAGCTCATTGTTGAAGGACAAGGAAGTGACACCTAAAAGGAGAGCGGATGCATAAAGACTAGAATAATAAACAAAGGGAAAAATTTTGAAATGTTGAATAAAATGGTTAGCTGCATCGTAAGAGTTGCAAAAGAGGTTTTTAAACAAATTTACAAGGAAAGCACAATTATATGACCGAAAACCACAAAGATTAACACAATTTCCAGGTACAATTCCAATCCACTAAATCAGCATAATGAGACGCCTATCCCAACTCAAGACCCAATACGGCATACAGAAACCATTTTTCCATAAACAGGATAATATCCATGAACTTGCAACCAGTTTTAGAGACCTCATACACCCTCTACATCCTTAACAAGTTCTTTTAGATATACAATTGTTCTTTTGAAGTTAAACCATATCGAGATTTGCTACCAAAACCGCACCTCTAAATTGAGTGAATTGACCACTAAAACAAGTCAGCACCACACATTCTTCAAAGGAAGAGGGACATTGGAAGAGATATTCAAAAAAGAAGAGCCATCTATCCCATTGCTTTGAAGTAAGCTCACAAGATAGAAACATATAATCCACTCTTAACTCTCCTTACCAGAAAGCACACACCAATGAATACAAATGTACAGGTATGATAACCTTCTTTGCAGCATATCATGGGAGTTAATCCTCCAATGAGCCACAGCAACCCAAATACCTTCACTTAAGATGGGTTCAACATGAGCCATAATGATTTGCAAAGATGAAGGATGGATTATGAGAAGAACAAAGAACATTAAAAAGGTATGATTTGTATAAATATTGATGGTATGGTTCTAAAGACCAAGACAGTCCCTAGGCCAAAATATATATATATCATTATCAAGGTAATGCCATCAATTAGGAGTACAAAAACCTAAAATGTTAGAGAGAGAGAGAGAAGGAAAAAAGGTGTAATCGGAATCATGATACTAGTTGGGACACTAATGATCATGCCTTGAATTGAACTGGATCATGTAATTCTGTCATGTGCAGCATTTGGCAATTTCAGCCAATTCATGGTGTTTGAGCAAAAACTTTGAAACTTATACTATAACTAGAACAGAAGTTACAAGGATCACCAATAGTGATACATCAAAAGAATCCTTGAAAAAACAGTTATGTATATGCAGACCAACCAACATATATACATTTATCTCGCCCCAACAACCATTGAGACATTGTGAACCAACATTAATGGAGAAATGCTTTCAACTCAGACTTTTCAAGATTGTGAAAGATTCTGTTATTTTGCTCTAGCCATAATGCCCAAAGCATAGCAAGAAAGGGAATCTTACAAGCACCTTCTTCTTCCATTAATATAGAGAGAAGATGGGGTAAAAGGAGGGCATCATGCACGCTATTAGGAGGCCTACATCTGTTCCCAGAGAAATTAAACCACCTCTCCCATAACGTCCTAGACACTTTGCACTTCATGAAGATATGATCCCTGCAATCTCCATCCTCCCAGCATAATAAACAGAAATGTGGAGAGACCAAATGAAGTTATTGTCATTATTTCTAATTTCCTAAATGCATTTTCTTCCTTGTATTATCTCAACTTAATAAAATAAGTATTCCAGCTATACAATTTTAACATTTTTTAGGAAGTAATTATAATTTATGCACTTTCATAAGACAATAAGATAAAGAAGTAATTAGTAAGCTGGATTAAACAAATAACAAAAGCAAGGTTTGAAGAGTCACAAATTAAAAACATCTAGTTGTGCTCATTTTAACCAACCTCATATGCCTTAGAACCAAACGTAACACAATGTGGATTCCCCATGCTAACACATGTTACATTCCAGGTCACACCATCAACTTCTAATCTTGCACTGATAACAGCCTGATCCCTGGTAGCAGGTAAGGTGGTAGGAACATCTGATGCTTTAAGTATTGGTTGACCCATATCAACCTTAACCTAAAATTTCAATGAGCAAAAACAATAGATGTAAAAGTTTGCTTATGTCAGTAGAAAACCACAATATACAACAGAAAATTGATTTCTTATATCTAGTTGTACTGAAAATTTTCCTAGTGAGAAAAGATCCAAAGTGCATTTAGCTAGCACATTATCATAACAACAATATCAGTATCAAAAGGCATCATTGCCCAAATACTATAAAAAAAGGTCATGATATGACTACACGAAACAATCCTTTTTTAATTGATAGAGAATATTAATAGGCAACAAAAAAGGGGATAGATTGAGCTGACAAACAAAGAGAACTGTTCAGATGTGTAATACTAGAAGTATTAAATTATAGTGAAATATTAGGAGAATAAAATCCTCCATCATAATTGTTTTTGATGCAACAACTAATAGTTTAGATGATTTCCGAGATTAAAACCTGAGGAAATGATCATGGTCTACATGCAACACAAGCACATGGAAGGAGTCGGACAGCATCTGCAATCAGATGTGAAGCAGTCAGAAAGAGGTACAGAAGGGTTGCAGAATAACATTGCAGCACAGTTATTACGAGTTTTTAATCAGAAACAGTGACACTTTCTTTAATCCAACACCAAGGCTGCACAGCCAGAAGCAGCAGTCACCATCACAGGCTTGTGTTACCAACACAACCATGTAAGCAGTTTGCAGACAACTGCATCGTGCAAGGACTAAAAGCCATTGTTTCCTAGAACAATGGCAACCAGCCAGATCCTAAAAGCCTCATGCAACAAAAGAACAGAAAGACTATTGTAATTGTGTACATTGTTTAGTTTAGTTTGTAGATTTAAATATAATTGCTATAAGGTGGCGTGCAGGACAAAAAAGGAATATGGTAAGGACCTATGTTTCATCAAAAACAGAATGCCCCAGTAAAATCAAATATAAAAACATATATACATATAAAAATAAAAAAAGACAAGTAAGAGAACGATAAATTCAGGAAGTGACAGAAGAAACATACATGATTGGATTGACCTCTCATTTTAGTCTCTTACATATATAAGAGCAAATGTGTAACGATCCGTATTTTTGAATATGTATTTCTATGTATTTTGCTAAAATTTTAATGGAAATACAAAAATTTTATCAATTTTCTCTAAAAAATCAAATAATTGCCCCAAAAATTCATTATTACTTCTTAAAATTCATATAATTAACCCAAAAATCTTATTTTCTCCCAAAACTCATATTTCCTCAATAATAGATTTATTTTCTTCTTGAAAGTTTTATTTCTCAATAAATCTTTTTTTTTCCAATTAATTAGGCAAAACTTAAGAAAATTTGAAAAAATTCATGTATTCCCATTAAAAATTTAAAAAAATACATGAAAATACATATTCAAAAATACGGGTTGTTATAGTCTTCGCCCCTTCCCCCGTATAGAAAATTTCGTCCTCGAAATTTACAATGATGAAGATAATAGAAGTCAAGGAGCAACACTCATCAACTCGGGATACTGTCGAATCATGAAATCTTCAGTCTCTCATGTATTCTGCTCAGCACCATGAAGTTGTCAGCGCACTCGTACCATAGGTATCTCTTTGTTGCGCAATTTCCTCACAGCTCGATCGATGATAGTCATAGGCATCTCATCGTACGTACAGTCCTCTCACAACTCTGCGTGCCTCCAATCGATAACATGCAAGGGATTAGGGTGATACTTCCTCAACATAGAAACGTAAAACACGTTATATCCTCTTGATAGTTGTGGCGGCAATGCTAGCCGATAAGCAATGGGGTCTATCCTCTCAAGGATCTCAAATGGCCTAATATATTGCAATGCGAGTTTCCCTGAAATCCCGAAGCATGTTTGCCCCTTTCGAGGTGAAATGTGGAGGAGAACATGGTCACCAACCTCAAACTCAAGGACCCTCCTTTGGTTATCGGCATAACTCTTCTTTCGGTCCTAAGCAGCCGTCAAATTTTGTCTGATCCTCTGTATCTTCTCATTCTGCTCCTGTATGAAGGCGGGGCCTAAGACTGTTCTATCACCTGTCTCAACCCAACAAGCAAGGGACCTACATAGTCAACCATACAACGCCTCAAATGGTGTCATCCCGATGCTCGACTGGTAGCTGTTATTATAAGCAAACTCGCACAAGGCCAAGTGATCCTCTAAATTACTACCAAAATTTATAATGCAGGAGCGTAACATATCCTCCAAAATCTAGATCACTCACTCAAACTGACCATCAATCTGTGGATGAAAAGTTGTGCTAAGGTTTACCTTTGTCCCCAACTGAGTCTGCAATGCCTACCAAAATCGGGACGTGAACCTAACGTCTCTGTCAGACACTATGGACAAGGGAACCCCATGTAGCCTCAAAATCTCTCTAATGTAGAGAAAGCTCAACTGTTCCACTGAATTCTTGGTGCTCATAGGAAGAAAGTAGGCTAACTTCGTCAAAAAATCCACAAATACCCAAACAACATCATGTCTCCTCTATGTACTAGGTAGTCCTGTAACGAAGCCCATGGTTATGTGTTACCACTTCCACTGCGGTATAGATAAGGGATGTAAGGATCCACAGGGTTTCTGGTGCTCAGCCTTAACTTGCTGGCATGTATCACATCTCTAGATGAAGACTGTTATGTCTCGCTTCATCCCGGGCCACCAATATGTGTGTTTAGCATCTTCGTACATCTTATTGGTTCCCGAATGAACAACATATCTCAAGCGGTGTAGCACTTCAAGCACACTACATCTCAAGCCGGCATCATCTGGTACCCACAACCGTCTCCTGAACCTCAATGCACCCTATAAATCAAGTGACCACTCTCTTTGAGAAATATCCTCCGTCCAACCCCTAAACATATCATAGGCCACATCAAGAGGTTGTCCCTTCGTGATCTCCTGAACCTGAATTGGTTTGGCCGTAATCTGCGCACTGACTTTGGCCTTAGAAGATGACTCATGGATACTCATAATTGTGGCAAAGTCAATCATCCTCCACTCATAAGACGTGTCTAGCCATACATGCAGTCTCGACCCGTTTCCTACTCAAAGCCTTCCCTGGGTGGTACTCAACAGTGAAGTCGTAATCCTTTAACAGCTTCATCTATCGTAGCTGTCTCATAGTCTAATCCTTCTGTGAAAACAAGTATCTGAGGATGTTGTGATCCGAATAGAGCATAAAATGCTCACCATAGAGGTAATGTCGCCATATCTTAATAGCGAACACTGCTGCTACCAACTCAAGGTCATGCGCGGGGTAATTCCTCTCATGAATCTTCAACTGTCGTGAGGCAAAGGTAACAACCTCGTCATCTTGCATCAACACACAACCAAAGCCTATCTGTAATGCATCAATATATATAGTCAGCTCTCCGCCGGGCTCTGGCAATACTAGCACAGGATTAGATGTCAACCTTTGCTTAAGCTCAAGAAAGGCATTCTCACACCCCTCAGTCTATACAAATGGAGTATACTTCTTGGTTAGCTTCGTCATCGGAGCTGCAATCCTCAAAAAGTTCCGGACGAAACAACGATAATAACCTGCTAAACCCAAGAAGTTGCGGATCTTTGTCACTGTGGTAGGCCATGGCCAACTGATAATCGCCTCGACCCTAGTAGGGTCAACAAAAATGCCCTCAGCTCTGACCACGTGACCCAAGAATCAAACCTCTGACAACCAGAACTCGCACTTACTTAACTTAACATACAATTTATGCTCTTTCAGGGTCTGTAGTGCGATCTTCGAGTGCTCGGTATGCTCCTCACTAGACCTCGAATAGATCAAAATATCATCGATGAAGATAACCACATAAGTATCAAGGCATGGCCGACACACTCTCTGCATGAGGTCTATAAACATAGCAGGGGCATTCGTCATGCTGAACGACATGACTAAGAACTCGTAGTGCCCATATCAAGTGTGGAATGTTGTCTTCTACACATCCTCTTCCATGACCCTCAGCCGACGGTAACCTGATCTCAAATCAATCTTCGAAAATACCTTGACACCCCTACATTGATCAAATAAGTCGTCGATACGAGAAAGATGATACTTATTTTTTTTATCGTCACCTTGTTCAACTGACGGTAGTCGATACATAAACGGAAGCTCTCATCCTTCTTCACAAATAAGACTGGAACACCCCAAAGTGACACACTAGGAGTAATGAAACTCTTATCTAACAACTCCTCTAGTTGAACCTTCAACTCCTGTAACTCCTTCAACGCCATGTCGTAAGAAGAAATCAAAACTGGTCGTGTCACTGAAATAACCTCAATAATGAAGTTGATCTCCCACTTAAGGGGCAAGCTAGGTAGATCCTCAGGGAATGCATCAGAAAAGTCCCTTGCAACAGGGATCTCATCGATACTCTCCCGTGAAAGTCCCTCATCTACAGTGGTTAAACCAGCCAAAGTATCCATTTCATGTTGTGTCACTAATCTGCCATGGGTACTCTGCCTATCAGTAGCTCTGTCCTGAAAGACAACAATGGATCACCCTGGGATCTGAAACACAACCCTCTTGGCGAAGCAATCAATATGTGCATAGTATGCAGCTAGCCAATCCATCCCGAGTATAACATCGAACTTGAGGAACTCCAACACCCGAAGATCTATAATTGTCTCAAAGTCCCCTAATCTAAGTACACACTCCTCACATCATGTTGGGATAGATACGCCCCCCAGCGGCAGTACTCAACATCAATAGAGTAGAAACCCTAACTGGTCTAAGCCCCAATCTATCCACGGCACAACCAGAGATAAATGACAATGTAGAGTCAGCATCAATAAGCACATATAAAAATGAGTCATGAAGTGAAACAGTACCTTCCACCAAGGTC
>JAJIYU010008688.1:0-17762 GCA_030144865.1 Tinospora cordifolia | reverse complement strand
TAATAATAATAATAATAATAATAATAATAATAATAATAATAATTACACGAAGAAAAAGAATTATATAAAAAAGGTTAATATGGTAAAATTCCAAGAATGATAACAATATAATGTGATATGATATAGAATAAAAGATAAGAAAAAATAATTAAAACCAAAAAGTTGAAAAACTAAACTAGCAATTAATTACAATATTGTCTTCACATTTACTAATTTCAAATTTCCCAATATTATTCAAAGCTGATCTCCTAATATTAAAAACCACTATGAGTTACTAAAGTCAGTTAGAATAAGATCTTAATTTTCTCTAATTTCTTTTATAGGTTAAACTTAGTAATTAAACCATCATATACATTAGCCCTAAGCATTTTACATCAATAGAGCCACTCTTAGCCATCATTTTCCATTACTACTCTAGTCTCCTCTTTCAAATTTCACGCCAAAGCGGAGACCACCATTAGAGGACTTTCTTCCTTTACTCTAATGTGCTAGTACTTGTACTACTTGAACCAAGCCATGAGTTCGTGATCTATACAGATGCATGTGGGATAGGCCTAAGGTGTGTGTTGATGTAGGGTAATTGGGTAATCTCTTATGCCTCACGACAGATGAAGGTACATGAGAGAAATTACCCCGTTTATGATTTAGAATTGGCAGCAATAGTGTTTGCACTCAAGATTTAACGACACTATCTGTATGGTGAGCTTTTCACACTTTATTCTGATCATAAGAGCCTCAAATATTTGTTTTCTTTGAGAGATTTGAACATGAGGCAGAGGAGATGAATGAAGCTACTTAAGAATTATGACTTTACTATTGAATACCACCCCAAGAAAGCCAATGTAGCGGCTGATGCGCTGCGTAGAGTATGGGTTGAGGCTACTTGTGTGGCTAGACATATGTCTCAGGAGTGGAGGATGATTGATTATGTGATAGTGATGAGTATTCAAGAGACTTCGATTGAGACCAAAGTTAGTACACAGATGAGAGCCCAGCCGATGGTGCTTATTGAGATCATAGAGTTGCAGCTTCATGACGTTGATTATGTGATATACCAGGAGGGGGCAGACGACACTGCTCGTGTGGAGTGGTCGTTTGACAATAATGGTGCACTGAGGTTCAGGAGACGATTGTAGGTGCCAAATGACCCTCGCTTAAGATAGGGAGTGCTAGCAGATCTGCATCGCTCAAGGTGTATAGCTCATCCAGACACCTTTAAGATGTATCAGGATGCTCGACATACTTAATGGTGGCCGAAGATGAAGTAAGATATTATAGCCTTCTTGTGTGAAGATGTGACACTTGCTAGCAGGTTAAGGCTGAACACCAAAAACCCAGTGGTTTACTACAGCCCTTGGCTATTCCTGTCAAGCATCCAAGTCAGAGAGTCTTAGGCTTGATTAGAGTTGATTATATTGTCCAAAACTGATCAAATCAATAAGTGGACCACAATTGACCAAGTCAATCCTTTGATTGACGAAAGACCATGAAGTTAGAGTTGAGCCATGTTTTATATAGATATTAAGAAACCATGTTGATTACGTAGGATCAAACATTAGCGGGACGTCATCGGTCAAGAAAGGAGCATCGGGAGCTGAGCATTCTTATGAGTAGTGTTTTCTAATTTATTACTTAAACTTGTTATTCTATTCATAAATGAAATATTGTTATATATTGAAATGCATTTGCAATTTTAAATGGGTTTTTAATGAAAATTTGCACCAAATCTCGAGATTTGACAGTACAAGTTAAGGTATTAGATGTGGTTGAGCTTTGAAGATCAGGCACAACTATATCTGGAGGTACATTCTGTGCAGGTCTTCAATTGTCCCACTTACTAAGGATCTGAATTCACCATACATGAGATATGTGCTGGCAAATCCTCATGATGTTGTATGAGAATATGCCTAATTGTCTGGTAAGCCCACTCAAATAAATTTATTATTGCCTTGGAGGCTAGTGAGTGCTTCAACATGTGTTTTCATTATTAAAACCCTTTTTAAAATGGAAGGTGCACGACTACATTATGGATTTAAAATTCATTAACTGTTGCATTTACTTGTATAATATTATTGCTTATGCATACATGTCATTGTTTTATATAATTCTTGTTTTGGGTTATAGATTAGACTACATTATTCACTGAACCGCTGTGGACAAATTTGATTCACTACTCTAACATTTTAAATTCTTCTACTACGGACAAAAGTAAAAGAGTGGTCATAACGTAATTCGACGTTCTTAGGTTATTTTGATAGGTTCTCTATGCAGTTCATTATTTTGAGAGTTAGTATAATGACTATGGGGTAAGGAAACTATTGTAAATATTTGGACTTAGGCACTTTTGCTACGACTACATTTAGAGTATTATATATAACCAACTTTTGGGTGAATTAAATTTCTACTATGATTAATTGTGTTAGTTACTTTCACATTCTCTAATGATTACTCTAATGGTGTTATGTGTGATGTAGTAAATGAGGCTTAATAGTGTTCTGACAAACTCGGCTTACGAGTAGGTTTGTTAGGATGTTGTGTCGATCGGTTCACCTTTCACCCTAAGGAAGGGGTCTCAACAGTGGATGTGGCATCCAAGTGAGAGAATACTATGGAGTTAAGTCTTAATATTAACCTTAAACAAACAATTGTGTGAAATACCTAATGCATTGAAAGTGATTGGATGTTTGTTATTTTGACAAATATAATGATTGTAATGTATTGCGTATGATCTATTTGACTCTTTAAACATACTCAATTATTTTATTTTAAGTAATTTCTAATATTCACTGCACTAAAATCTATTATGGGAAACATGACAATAGAATAGATCACTGACAAGGTCATAAGGAAAGAGTATGATGTTATATCTTAGTGGAGTAGATGAGTTGTTAGAGCTTTTAAAAGACGTTTGCATTTTATCTCATGTTTTATTTTCAGTTAACTAGTGTAATAGTTATAGGGCCAACCTTCTTATCGTTTCACTTAGTTTATCTCCTATTGGTTTGAACATATGTTAAATTTATTGAAATAATATTTACCATAATTTAGTTCGATTTATATCATTGGTACATGCTTAGATGGTTAAAGTTAGTATTTTGGCTTGATTTGGAATGATAGCTCATTCATGTGATATAATTATATGTTCTTATACGTGGTAATTCATGTTGAATTGTTATCATTGTGTTGGCCTCATAATGACCCAGCTTGAATATTGACTCACACCATAGTCGAAAGGAATGAGGTCTTAATTAAATATTTTAGAGATATGAGAATAGTAGCATGTATCCCATTTTGAGATTAAAAAAGTATTTGGAAATAAATTGACATTTGACTACATTTTGTTAATTTTATCTTGATGCGCAAGTAGTCGAAAAACGGGTTGTTACATTTAGTGTCTCGCCTTTTTCCATTCTTCCACCATCATCTCTTTTTCATTTCATTTTTTTTTTTGCTTTTTTTTTGTTTTTGTTTTTCGTTCTTTCTTCTTCTTCTTCTTCTTCTTCTTTGCCTTTTTCATTGAAATGAAAATCTGGTCTCACAAATTTTAAAAACCAGTTTTTTTTTAGTTCTGTGCAATTTTGCAAACTAGAAAATCTAATTGCCATTATTTTGAGTTTTTAAGCAATTTGATTTCTTATATTAATTTTATTTCAATCCCAAAATACAACCAAATATAAAATTACTTTATTTTAATTCTATTTTATTCTATTATATAATCTAATGCAATTTTATAAAACTAATTACATCATATTTCATGCGTCAAATTAACTTAAAAATTAAAAATTATCTTCTTTCATAATTTCTCAGTTGCCAAGAAGAGCTCCACATAGTTTAAGAGATCACAAAATTATAACAATTTAATTTGTGAGGGGTTTCAATGGAGTTTTTTTTTAAATGATACAAAAAAAATTATTTTTAAAAAGCCTAATTCTCCAACTTTATTTCATATATACCCACTTTTCAACAGTGCCTCGCCATGCATACACACAGGTGACTTTTTTTAATTTTATTTAATTCAGGTGTAAAGACGTATTTATAAAAGACGCCTTCTGTATAAATTGAATTTATACAGAAGACGTCTTTTGAAAAGACGCCTTCCATGTAAATCCCTATTTATATGGAAGACGTCTTTAGAAAAGACGCCTTCCATATAAATTCCTATTTAAATGGAAGGCGTCTTTTTAAAAAACGTCTTCCATGTAGGTTTTTTTATCTTTTTTTTAATATTGAGTTTTCATTTGAGATTTCTCTCATTTTTGCGTCTTCACTTTGTTTATTTTTTTCAGTCATCTTCAATTAATTTAAACGCAGATGATTTGAATCATCTTTGCTTCGTGTTTTTGCATCTTTACTTCATTTTATTTTTTTATATTGTGCTTTTAGTTGCAATTTGGATTCCATTCTCGTTTCTGTGTCTTTACTTCGTTTAATTTTTTTATACTACGTTTTCAGTTGCAATTTGAATTTTATTCTCATTTTTACGTCTTCACTTCGTTGTTTTTTGAGTCTTCATTTGATATTAAAAAAATCAGGTATAACTTTTTTCTTAATACTAAGTTTTTAATTACGATTTGAGATTTCGTTCTTGTTTCTACTTCTTCACTTCATTTAAATAGGGATTTATATGAAAAACGTTTTTTCAAAAGACGCTTTCCATATAAATTCTTATTTATATGGAAGGCTTCTTTTGTAAAGACGCCTTCACACGTGGATTAAATAAAATAAAAAAAAAGCCACCTGTGCGTACGCGTAGCGAGATACTATTAAAAAGTGGATATAAATGAAATAAAATTAGAAGGTTAGACATTTTTAAAATAATTTATTTTTTTATATTATTTAAAAAAAAACTCGGGTTTCAATTTTCTTAACCCAAGCTTACTAAGGTTGTATTGGACTCTGGCCACAGCCTAACCAAAACCAATTAATAACTTAGGAAAATAATACAAAAAGGAAAGACGGACACATGTCATGAATGAAGATCAGAGCTCCTTAATTTTCCACGTGGTAAATGATAATTGGTTTATCTATTCTCGTCCAGAATGAAATTTGACTTTCATTTGACCGAACGAGGTCAAAGGCATTGCATATAAAAACGGTTTGGCGCCTCTTTTCTCATTCAACTCTGCAGTTGAAAGGATTACTCAGCAGAGTGAGGCGAAGCGCGAGGAGTACCAGTCGAATCTCGAGCTTTCTCTAGGGTTTCTTTAATTTCGTTTCAGTAGTTCAATCTTAGGAGGAACTTCTGAGGTCAACCTTCGCACCGGCTCCTCTTCGTTTCAGTGATTTTCCGGTTTCTAATTTTTCTCATAATTTCTGTGGCAATCCTCGATGGTTCGATCTTGATTCTAGCTTTTTTGCTATGTTTTGAAGAGTTTTTATTTGCGAATAAGTGACAACTAGGTTGCTCAATGCTTCTTGCAACTTGCGAGTGGATCTTGAGGTTCGCAGGCTGTTGTTATTCGTCTGATTTAGGTGGAAGGAGTTGGAGGTTAAGTGGTTGAGAGGTTCAGCAACACGTTTCGACGGTACGATCTCATACGTGCTTTATTTCTGCATTTATTTGTATAAAGTGTCCGGTTTTTTCAAGAGCAGAGAATCGAGATTTTAGAGCTTTTCTCTTTGATCTGAGTATACTGTTACTGATTCAGACACTTCGGATGGTTTCTCTAAAATTTTTGATTGAATGGAAAGTTCAAGATCTGATGATAATCCTTGACGTCATTGCTCTAATTTCGAACGGTTTGTTAGTTTTGGATTGTAAATTCGTTTTTCCCTCTTAAGGTGCTCCAAGTCCATAACTACCGTTGAATGAACATCGTCAATCGGATTAATTACCAATTCTGGACTGCGTAGTGTTCATTGTCTGGTAGCTAAGTTCGTCCAATTCTTTGCCTTTTTTTATTATTTTTAATTTTTTAATGATTGTCTTCCTGCTTAGCAGTTATGATTTCCCCTACAGTTTTAAAGAACGAAACGTACATTTCTGCCTTCAGATCCGTGTAATGTGCATTGGTTTGGTTAATTGTGTTTCATGTGCACTCGTTTACCCATAGATCTATTAATTTATTGTTTGAATCTTTTTTAACTGTTCTTCCATCTTAATTCCCGTTCGTTATCGGCGTAGTCGAAAGATCTTTGAAAGAAATGATATTCTACACATCAGTCTTCCTAAGAGAATATATACTTGGGCGTTTCAGAGATAATCAATCTTATCCAGTAATTAAAATCATTACGGTATTAGTCCACTCATACCGCAAGACATCTTGATTTCTATTTTAAGTTTTTCCACCTATACTATAATTCCGGAAGGCGGTTGTCTGCTTTATGGCAATTATGAATCTTGGTGACTCAAAATCTAGGCCATGTCTCAAACAAATAAATAAATAAATAAAAATTAAGGCCATGTTCCCATCATGGAATATCTTCCTAGAAAACTTATTCAAGAAACAGGTCAAGAGCGTCTTAAGGAACAAACCTACTTCACTAGTTGTAACTTTTCCTTCAACTCGTCTGGCCATTGATTTGCCATTCTGCAAGTTTCATTAGGGAACAAATAAACATCTGACTATAAGTTTGTGCAGGAAAACTGTCATGAGGTGCAATGCATGCTGGCGGGAGCTAGAAGGACGAGCTGTATCAACTACCTGTGGCCACCTCTTGTGTATCCATTTTCATTATTTAACAGTTCTTTGCAATTATTCATTACACGTAATTTACAAACAGGGGAAGAGTTTCCCTTGTACTGGTTCTTATTCAATAAAAACTTGGAATAGCTCTATTCAGTTACGTGGTCAGAAAAATTGAATCTTTTAAGTGTGCAACAAGAGCAAGAAAGCTGAATTAACTAACTTGGTCTAAATACCCCGCCAAGTAAGAAAATTTATGGCTTAAGCAAAGATGTATCGCCAATGTCTTCTAGTTGCTTGAGTTCAGTTGAATTTTTGAGTTTTTAAGCCACAGGAACCTTGACAGAAGGAAAGGCCCAGAAGATGCTAACAAGATTCTCACCAATGATGGCGCGTGTCCCATTTGTGATCAAGTCCTATCCAAAAGGTAATGCTCCTTTGCTGCCCAAGCAGCAGATTCCCATTAATAATTAATGTTATGATAAACATTGTTGTATTGACACATGAAAATTCTAATGTTGACTATTATTGCTTTTACATGGAATAGAGTAACGGACAGGAACTTTCAATCATATAACTAGTTGAACTTTCATACCCTCAGTCAAATATCTAATAGGAGACACTGTAGTACCAAATTGTTGGCTTAAAATTGTAATGCTGGTTTGGAATTGTTTCCTCACATGAGGATAAAATGCACTTTCCCATTTCATCCCATGTGTTGGATCACCTTGAACTTTTTAGCTCATTATGGAGATCCAACAACCGCTAGGGGGTTGTTAGTGTTGCAGGCTTTTGTTGGTCTGTGATGGGTTTTCAATGCCCTATTATCTGTAACACAGCCTCCTTTTGGTAGTCTCTACTTGTACTGCTACTACAAGATTAACAATTTTTATTTTAACTGCTATTACAAGATTAACGGTTAACTAATGTGTTATGGCTTTCCTATCATCAGCCTTATGAGACCCGTGGACATCAATCCTAATGATGAGTGGATAAATGTAAGAATTCACTCATTAAATAAATGTAAATTCCATTCAACACATTTCTCCAATTGATCATCTGTCCTTCTGCAGATGGCCATGGCTGGAATATCTCCACAAATATGTATCCTTTGTTTAGATTTTTTTTGTGGCCTAATTTCAGTAAAATTTAATAGTGGCAAATTAAGATTTGGATTGATGGCTAACTACCTAGGCCTCTCTCTGATATTTTCCTTTTTTGTATTTGAGGTGTAAAGTACAAGTTACGTTATCATGTTCTCCTTGAACAAAACCAGTGATGAAGAGTGCATACAGAAGTGTGATGTTCTACATTGGGCAGAAGGAGCTGGAGATGCAATACAAGTTAAACAAGATAGTTGCTCAGTGCCGACAGAAGTGTGAAGTAATGCAAGAAAAATTCACTGAAAAACTGGAGCAGGTGCATCTTGCATACCAGAAAATGGCAAAAAGATGCCAGATGATGGAACAGGAGATAGAGAGTTTGTCTAAGGACAAGCAAGAACTACAGGAAAAGTTTGCAGAGAAAGCCAGGTCTGATAAATACATCATCTATTTTAATTAGATTATTTCTGTACTCCTTTATTTAGTTAACATACCGTATTAAGGTCATATTCATGATTATAACATGTTATGTAATACCAGACAAAAGAGGAAACTGGACGAGATGTATGATCAATTGAGAAATGAATACGAGTCAGTGAAGCGGTCTGCTATTCAACCATCTAACTTCTTCTCAAGGCCTGAACCGGGCTTGTTCTCAAGCCATGAGGATATAATGGATTCCCGAGATGGTCTCGCCCAAGGTAATCTCAGAAGACAAATTGTAAACTCCACTGGTTGGAATCATGAACTTCTATTCATAATGAGCAATGTCTTTCAAATACTCTTCTGAAACAGAGATGACCTAAGTGCTTAACAATCACATTTTGTTAAGCCGTTCCAAAAAATACCAGTTAATTTATTTGTGGCAGATCGGTCGCTTTTCACTCCTGAAACTCCAGGACGGAGAGAAGATATTTGGGCATCAACAAGACAGAAGTCTAACTCTGGTCCCTTTGATGTTTCTGGGGGCTCACCAGTAAAGCAAGGGCCTATTCCCGGTGATGCTGGCAATAGAAGGACAGGTGCTCATCCTCCTTTTGGAGCTGGCGTTAGTAACCCCTCCCTGACATTAAGGAATCTAATAATTTCACCAATGAAGCGACCTCAACTTTCACGTAGTCGTCCTCACATGTTCACGTAAGATGTTGTTTTCATGTAGATAAAAATTTCTTTTATTTTGCTCCTTTCTTCGATCTCCATTTCCCTATTTTTTTATTTTTATTTTTTTTCATCAATGGCTTCATTATGATGAAAAATCAAGAAACCTCCTACCATATTTGAGCTTTTCTAATTGCTTGCTTCAGGTTATAGGCTGGATGACTCAACAAGGTGACTACATCTCACTGCTTACGTGAAATTTGGTTTACAATATATCTCATTAAGTGCCCCCTCAGCTACTGGTTTGTGTAGAGCGAATGTATGGAGTTTAACACCATAAGATGCATTAATAAAGAATTGAAAGCTGCACCTGATTTGACCAATTTCATTAGGACAGACTAAGCTCAAAGGATTAGGGAACATATGCACTGGGCACTAACCATCGTAGACTCAAGTGAAAGGGTACTTCTTATAATTAGGTATTTTCACCGTTTAGGGTTGCTCAAAAGATTAGACCAGAGAGTAACTTAGTTGATTATTATCTGATCAACCTTATTACTGTACACCAAATAGTTGATTACTTGCAATTTCTTAATTAAACTATATATTCCCTCAAGCAAAGCATAAACACGAAAATAATTTTTTTAAAGATGTTTTTTGATTTCTTCTGTCAATTGACTTTTCAAAGCATAGTTCCTAGTCGTCTTAGTCATGTAAAATAAAAGTTTTCACATAATACAGCTTGACTGGAGTGGTTTTACAAAACTTTGACTCTTTATGAGGTAGAAAATGAATCTTTTCAACTGATGTAAGAGTAATTATTGGGTCCGATATGCATTTTGTAACTCTTGTTGAGGTCTAATGTGGTGCCCTACAATCCATCAAACATCAGCCCTTGTGATTCTACATTGGACTGGCTGGTTGTGATTGATTCCTAACTCCTGAACAACTAAAGTTCCTCTAGAAATCTAGATTTTTCGCCAACCAGCTAACTGTAACATATAACTCTGAGGTACTATTCCCATAGGCGTGCCATTAATGAGCATTTATGATGGTCACTTGATGTTTATGATAGAAGTACCATGAGCGTTCAAAGAAGACATTTCAAAAAGATTAAAAACAAACTTCAAAGCTTAGAAGCCTCTCAATATTGAAAGGAACAAATGACATAAAATTAACAGTTACACCTTGGTAATTAATATTACTTATTGTTGAGTTCTCTTTCTACCGTTGTATGTGTAAAGTTCAAACCTACTTGTACTTGTCCAAATGATCTAATACATATGTTATTCTCCCTTTCTCTCTCTCTGTCCCTGTCTTGCCTTTTTTTGGGTCGTGGAATGCCCCCCATATTCTTGATATAATCTTTTGAAAGGCTAAAAGCAATTAGAAGCTTGTCAAATCTCTTTTCACATCAATCTTATCAACTTAACTATATTTGCAATATTTATTAGTTAAAAAACTTATCACTTCAGAATCTTAACCTGAATTATATGGCCATTGAGCCTTTAAATGATATTCATTTAGTAATCAATGTGATTAACTTATAAGTTGTTTTAACTGATTACTTATACGTGTATATATATATATATATATATATATATATATATATATATATATACATATATATACACACACACATTTCTTCATTTATTAACGTTTGAGATTTGTGATTTTTGTTCAAAATATTGTAACTTGTTTAACAAACTTTTGAATGTTAACCTTATTTTTATCACTCCCTCTCTATGGAGCGGTGGCATTATTCAAATTTAAATGCCCAAGCTTACTCCATTATTCTCATACGTGCTGCCACTTGCCTTGCACATTTCTATTAGACTTCATAATTCATTGACCTTTGTGCAACTAATTGAGATGAATTGAAATTAACGAGAAAACTCTTAAAGAAATAAAAAAAAAAATTGAAAAGGCAGTGGATCACCCAAATTTATTTTCTGCTGTGTGCTAAAGGTGCAACTAAATACGTAAGCCCAAGAATAATATTACATTAACAATCACCCTTTCTCAAAAACTAAGGGGTCTTGCATGGCTTACATCAAAATGTAATTTTAGCAACAAACTTGCATTCCATCAAACCTTATTACATTTTATAAGCGCTATGTTTTAGAATGATTTTTGTTCCTCCTACTGTTACTCTCTTACCTGATCTAGAAAGATCAGTACTATCTGTAAATCAAAAGTTTACATAAGCACATGTTTAATATAAAATTCTCATTTCAAGAATTGACCACTTTCCAAATTCTCTCACAGGTTGTACAACCTATAATTTTCATAAAATGTATTATGTACCAAAAACTATCTCATGTTTACAAAATTTTATCTCTTTGCCTATCAAAAAATAAATGACAAAAGCCCTTTTTTCACAGATGGCCTAACCTGAGACTCTATAACATGGAGTTTGAGCTAATTAAGTGTGATGGCAAGAACACCTTCAAAAACGGGGCCTTGGAAGATATTTCAAGGGTGTCACCATAGCGAATTGAATGAACTATATGACAACCATCTATATATGTTCTACCTTCATGACTATACCACGTAACTTTAATAGATTGATCAGACCTTATGAAACCGTGCATTAGGCGTGGATCAGTAGCTCTAGAAGGAATTGGCTCTCTTACCATATATTGAAGGTCTCTTGATAAAATAGGCATTGAAAATCCTCCAGCTGAGAGCATTGCAGCTGTTGATCCAGCCGCAGTACAAACTCTGAGACCACTAGATTGACAGTTTACTATGGGTGAGGCCAATTTGTCATCATCTTCTACAATTCTGCAGAACCAAAAAGAAGAGTTTTACATTCAGATGAAGATTTTCTTGTTATATATACCTATGTGTAAAAGGAAGATTTTTAAGAACACCCTCACCTAAATGAGAATGGAGAAACTGCTGCCGGGCATGGGTCCGCAATCAAAATATCATTGAGTGCAAAATGTGGCTGCTGTTGGTCGTTGATTGAAACAGATATCCTTGATAATTCAAAAGGAGCTTTACGTCCCTCTAGTATGTCATCTAAAACCTAAATTTGGAAAAGAAATAAATTAAATAAAAAGCAGGAGGTTTGAGTTAAAGAAACAATTTCCAGCACAATGGAAGTCTGGAAGTCCAATAAAATAAGTTGAGTCTAGACCTAGTAAAATTGATATCAATATATGCAGCATTGATGGTAATAAGGAATATATATCAGTGTTGCAAAGCAAAATAATTTTTGATCCTCTTGCCCATACTCTATATTGTAACACCAAACTGAAGTCTACCCTTACTTGTTCAAAATTTTTACTTGTAGCGGCACAAAGATGGCCAGTGCTCCTTCTTGCATCAAATTCATCTCTGAACTCTTCCACCTATGACAAGTAACATACAAAACATTTTTTTCCCTCATTAAGGAGTAACTTTGCTGAAAAGCAAAAAGAAAGATGCATCATCTAAAACTTAAAAAATGGAAAAAGGTTACTAAACATAACTAACCTCTTCGGCTTGAGTTGGATCAGAATTCACACCTAGTAGGGGAATAGAGTCATCCATGAAGTGACTAGCATGCAAAAGAGTGCCATCACCACCAATACTGATGACCATTTCCGCATCACGGATTGGATGCAATAGATCACTTCGTGATAGGGCTTTCCAGTCGATTGATTTGCGATGAAGAATATCTAGACAGGTGTTTATTGCATCCTTATGAACCTTTTGCCGGTTTTTGATGTAACCTAGAATCTGCAAATTTCACAACAGAAAATTGAATAAAAAGTTTGGATACAACAGAATCGTAGATAAAGAGGAAGATAAATCAAAACTTGCATGGTTGTAGTGAAACTACACATAATTAAAATTACTCGTAATGCTTTTCAAATCCTAGCCTGCAAGCTACGAGGCCGAAAATGAAATGTTCAAGTTATATTGTAAAGATCCATGCCATATTTTAGTGTTTACCCATGTGTACCAATGCTACGTTTGGGTCAAAGAGGCACAGTAGGTGCTATTGTTCAAAAGTCAAATGACATATTGTTGCCTTCATATTGATTTAGCTATCAGTATGGGAAGTTATTTCAGATGATAACCATACCAATGAAACCAACAAGGTTGGAGACCTGTTAGGTGGAAAATTCCTAAAATCCACTTTAGGGAGAGCTCTTAGGTTTAAGTCTAAGTCTCCCATCATCATATGTTGACTGCTAGTACTACTGGGTTGTGCCTGAACCCATTGGATTAGTCGGAAATGGGGTCCCCAAAACCCTCAATGTTGATTAAAAAAATTGTTTTTCTTCAATTATCTGTTAGATATTTGATTTGGCCTCCAATGGAACAACTCACAATTCCATTTCTTGCTTATCAATAGAGAATTTTGCTAAAAATCCATCATCCACACCCATGGAGATACGACTCAATGACATATTACAAATAAGTACACAGAGAGAGAGAGAGAGAGAGAGAGAGAGAGAGAGAGAGAGAGAGAGACCAATGTAAGAAATCAAAAGCATTGGTGTTTGTTTTGTACTTTGTCCACTTTGAATCAAAAGCATGATATTGCAATAGGAAATAGGAAGGCAAAACCACAACTTGACTGTAATAGACAAGAAGAAGCATCGAATTAAAATGAAAACATGATTTCACTACTGGATAGACCAATGTAAGAAATCCATTGAAGTTGTCTTAGCTAAGTACCAAAATCTTTCTCCCTCAGATAACCATAAAATTGAACTCTTGCCTTCCCTCATTTCTTTGAAGCAATGATGCGAAGGGGCAAGGCACCACTAGAGACCTCAAGGTCTTATATAACCTTGTGGATTTTTGCATGACACTTGGACTCAACTAATTTAGAAGGCCTCAAAAAACAAATGAGAATAAACACATAGCCTCTTCAAATCAATCAAAAGCATTTGAACAAATTAATAAAATGGTAAAAAAGCAAGAAAAATGGAAACCTAAATGTACTTTATCTTGAGATCCACAGAAAGCCTTCATTAAAATGGAAAAGCTGGCTTCATGGTGGAATGGGTATGTGAGGGTTTAACCAACAAGTTGTATTAGTTGAGACTTGAGTGTTGCACTGCCTTGAATACAGTTTCTCCCAAGAGGTGAAGAGGAAAGGCCCAAGACAACATTGAAGTAATTCTGAACTTCTACAGATCTCTAAGGAATGTTTGAAACACAGAACAACTTATTAGATGCATAAATGTCCAGAAAGGCAGCATAAAAATCACCAAGCAACTTAGGAAGTTGACATATTACAATTCCTAATTCAGTCACAATTATAGCAATCCTGATTTGAATCCATAAATCTTGCCATTAACATTTTTTACAAAAATGGAAAATGCATAGATTATGTCATCTGAGATTTCAAGTGTGCATCCAGCATTAAAAATCTCTAAATAAAATAAAATTTACACTCCATCATTTCGTAAAGAAGAAAACATTTTAAAATCAACATATCCCAATCCTGAAGCCTAGTGAAAGGTGCTTTGAGAGATGAATAATCATGTAGCACCCAAGCGGAAGAAAACATAGAAGAAAACCTTTATTCTTTTCACTAACGTGAGAAGTCCTGCACATAAATAAAGAATGTGCAGAGGTAGCAAGCACAAAAAGGGAGCGGAAATCAGCTTCAAGCACAATGACAAAAAAAAAAAAAAAAAAAGATGATGTATGCCCCAACACAACTTATATCCTACGACTCTCTTGATAACACAATAATAATGAAAAAAACAAACACACACAGACACACAAAAGATAACAACAAAATTTCGACTATTTCACATGTACAATATATGTTTGGAAGGCTTTAAAATCACACATTTTCGTAAAAAAGATAAGGGCCACCTCGATAGTGTTTACCAGTTAAGGGAACAAATGGAACAGGAAAAAAAATTGTAGTAGCAAAGGATTGTGTTTGTGTTGATAACTGAGTTCCCATCCTTAGGTGCTTCTTCCTAATTCTCATCAAGAACTTAACTTCATGAACAAATTTCTTAATACTAAATAAGCAATCCATCAAGGTAGACCTTAATGAGTTACATGGTTGTCCACAATACACCGCTATCACCATCATTATGCATATAAACTTTCACAAGCATGTGCAAAGCTATATCATTCTCCTAGTCAAAAAATTGAGAGAGAACATGAAAGCCAACAAGAACCTTTTTTTTGTAAATGTCCTGATGAATATTAATAGTACTGAAAGATGACTAGAAAGAAAATGTCTACTCATTCAGCAGGTTGATGAAATCAAGACTAAAAATAGAAGTTTTAAAAAGTACAACCAAAGTTATAAAATATTACACTGTCAATATGAAAAGGGTTTGATTGTAAAATTTCTAGACCACCTAGAGTTCTAGTGCTTCTAAATTGAAGATGTCAAAATAAGGAACAAGATTTTGAGAAATTGACGTAAGAAAATGGAAGAGCTTTCTACTGTTCATGCTAAGCTTATGACATTGAGTTTGCAAAGAAGAAAAACATTTCATATAGTCATTTATTTTGATTTCCAGCCTTTGTTGTTAGAATTGTGAATAGGTATTGAATCTTTTCAGTGATTGGTGAATTGAATTGAAATTCCAATTGGAGATTTGGAGGAGAAAGCATGAGATTCATGATACATACAAATTGAGCTGCATATTTGTATATATTAACCGTCTATAGAGTTACAAAGACATTTATTGTTTCTTTAGCTTATTAACAATAAAAAATAATTTAGCAATAACTCCTCTCGCAATTCAATTTAATTTGATTTGACTCATTCACAATTTGCCATTGCGTTGGATCAATTCATTTATGAATCATAGGTATGACAATTTAAGCACCCAATATAAATTAATTTGTTGTTAAACAAAATGTGAATCATATGATTCACCAATTTGAATTGCAGTGGTGACGTCTATCGTTCCTGTGGTCATCTTTGTCAATGAATAAATATTGCTCAATTTTATTAACATTATATAAATGCCCTAAAACCGATACAAGAGCAAGTAACTAAATATAAGGATCTAGACGCTTCCTTAGAAGTTACGTAGAACATCACAACTTAGAAGTGGGATGAGTAAATATAAAAGCATGCCAAAATTAGATTTAACGGCACATCCAAGAATCTCCAATTTCTATTTTTACCTTGAAACGTATCATCCTCTTCATAAGCAACAAAAACTTGAGTAGATTAGGCCCCGTTTGGTATAGATTTAAAGATTGTTTGTAGTATTTCAAATTTGAGAAACATAGTAAGTTGACTAGATTGAAAATATATATATATATTGGACTTTTTACAAAGGAAATATGCTGTCTTTAGAAAACAACAAAAAGTCATTTCCTAAAGTTTTACTCTTTGAATTTTTAAATCTCCAACCGAACAACCCCTGCTGCCATGGTTTTTTTACACTAAGCAATATTACACCATTGAATTGCTTGATGTCTACAATGATGAAAGATAATAAGAATTGCATGCGCCCAAAGCTCTAACTAATAAAACCTCTTCACATCTCTAACCTTCCCAAGAAAATGCATCTCCTCCTCCACAAGAAACATATGCGTAAATTAAAACTCAAACTCAGTAAATGTATTCAAAAACTATCCAGGACATGTTTCTAGGAAATACACGAACCAGAACAAGTAATTAAACAAACCATTCCCTCAATTTTTTCCTTCCCTCTTTTATATTATATTTATAATCTATCACTAAATTATCAAAAGCATGTGAAATAAAGTTATGGGTTTTTACCATGTTGATTTCCAGAACCCCATTATAAATTTGAATAAACACCCAATTGCCTAGCTAATGGACTTGAAAGCTTAAAAAAGCCAACAATCATGGTAATTAAAAATCCCAAATAATTTTATCAATCCCTTCTCAAGGAAATTCAACACATCACCATAACAATGAAAAACCTCCCAAACAAAATAACTGAATAAATAAAAGGACCCAAAACATTAGAGGAGACAAAGAAATTGCACCTTAGGATTAGTAATGCGAGAGAGGTCTTCCTTGTGCGTGAACTTATGCTCATTGAAGGGCTTCAGCAGCAACAGAACTCGCCTTCTCGACATTGCCCACAGTATTCAAAAGATGCTAAAAACTTAAATTAAAATAAGTAAAAATAAAACTTCTCGGTGCTGCTGTCGTTCTGGGTCGGCAGAGCTTTGTGGGTAGGCTTCAGAAGAAGCGGGAAGTTTTAAGCTTTCGCAAGTTCTTCCAGATTCTGCTGTAATGGGGTCTCTCTCGTTTGACTGTAAGATGGAAAATCGAAAAGTGGGAAACTACCAAGTTATTGTAGGCGTAGCAGTAGTAGTAGAAGTAGAAATAGAAATCTGATTCTACCATGACTCTGTAAAATATATAAAACGAAAATTGAGGGAAAGTTTCTTACACTTCTTACTTTGGGAGGTTTCCGTAGTAGGGCATCTCCAAATGGGGGTTTAATAAATCCTTCACATTATCACTTTTATCATTCATATCATTCATTTATTAAACTCTTACCTATAATGTTACATATTTATCCACATCATCCATTTATTAAACTCTCACCTACAATACTACTGTACTGTATAGGTCTCACAATCACATCAATTCATTAAATATACAAATCATAATATTTCATTTATAAAATATAATTTTTTTAAAATACTTATTATCTACATTTAAATTAAATATATATATAATTATTTAAATTTATATAAAAATTATATTTTAAACAATTATTTATTTAAAAAATTACTTTTTCAATAAATAATTAAAATATTCATTTTTAAATGTTACTAACTGTTATTTTACGATATTTTATTTATAAAATATATTTTTAAAAAATAACTATTATTTACATTTAAATTAAAATTATAAATAATTAATTTAATTTATATAAAAAATGATATTGTTTATAATTAAATATTTAAGGATTAATTTTTAAATATTACTATTCGTTATTTTAAATAGTGATTT
>JAJIYU010008687.1:0-17741 GCA_030144865.1 Tinospora cordifolia | reverse complement strand
AAAAAAAACAAAAAAGAAAGACAGAAAGAAAACTGCAGCTGTGTTGTTTGTTCATCCATTAATTGCCAATAATTATAGAGATTTTCTCTATTGAAAGTAATGAACTTTATAGAAAGGAAAGAAAAAAAGTTAGGAAAAATATAAAAGATCATATAATATATATATATATATATAAATCATGAATAAATGATAATTAAAATAAATAAATAAATGAATGAATGAATGAAGTCAAGCCTGTCATCAATAAAGGGAATGAGTAATTATCTTGCCCAAAAGAAAGAATAATTTCAAGATGTGGGAGATGAGACCAACCGAAGTGAATGATTGGTGCCCTTGTATACATATATAATAATGTCTTTTTTGATGAGCAAGAAGAATTTTAGAAGGAATATTTTCATTTTGTGGGGACGCAATATTTCTTTTCTAACAATTGCTGAAAAGAAATAATAACATTTCAACCAAGAAAATTGAAAATTATGAGCAGGAAAAATGTTTTTAGCCCACAAATTTATCTTTAACAATGTCCAATTAAATGGAATTTCAGACACATCCGGCAACTAGAAGAAGCGCCCAAAAATAATAATAATAATAACAATAATAATAATAATAGTAATCTTGTATAGTAATTTCATATAAATTTTCTTAAAAAAATTGAGAAAAATTTTTAAAATAATAATATTTTCTTAAGAAAAAAATTTTTAACTGTCAAACCTACCTTTAAAAATGACTCAAATCTAAACCAGATTTTTTGAAAAATAAATATTATTTATGAAAATTGCCTAATTATGGTAGGTTACCTTAACAGTAAAATCTCTGTCATGGGCCCACCACAGTTGCTTCGATGAGCGCTCGTTACGTCCGTATCCGCTTCAGCCCTCAGAGACAGATATAAATACTAAACCCGTCCAGCCACACCGATATAAACGCGTCCAGCTGAGCCTGAAACCCAATCTCCTGCTGCCACCTCACTACACTCATCATCTTCTTTGGAAGCCATTGTTCTTCTGAAACTTTTCTTAGGGTTTTTTTGAGATTTTCTTCTCTTGCATGGCAGTGAGTTTATTGGCTCGTGATGTATCGGAACTGTGTCTGGGAAAGCCGGCGTTGAGGTCGCTCTCCGTCGTCTCTGCAACCGTCGAAGACGTTATCTTGGCTCTGAAAGAATCGGAAGAGAGCTTCGTTAGCGTTTGGAGCTGCGATCATTCGTCGGCAGGGTCGGAGAGTAATGGTGGTGTTCTCGACGAATGCAGGTGCATTGGGAAGATCTGCATGGTCGACGTTGTCTGTTATCTCTGCCGTGAGGAGAATCTGACTAGTCCTTCTGCTGCGCTGAGTTCTCCCATCTCTGTGATTCTTCGCAAGGATTCTGGAATCGTTCGGCACTTGGACCCAAATTCGAGGTTTGCATCCTTCTAGTGTTCTTGCGTGTTTGATTTGGTTGTTCTCGATTGAATTATGCTTTTTGGGTGGATCTTTCATTGATTCGAAGATATTTGTTACTATTTGCGTGCTGGATTTGCCGAAGTGCTCGTGATTTCTAGTCTTGGATTTTTAATGCAACCTTGTGAAGTTTGCTGTGATCATTGCCTTGACTTGCATTTTCTTGCGTGTTCTTTTCTGCTTTTCAAGTCAACAAAGCCTTCTTGTCCAACTATATAATTCCTTTCTTTGCTTTTCAAGTTTAATGATCAGTTTTTCTTTTGAGAAGCTTCTTACTGTTATTTCACTTTCTTGCAAATATAAAAGATGGATTTAAACCAGAACTTTTTTTTTTTTTTCCTTGTTTCTTTTTCCCCTGGCAAAACAGAATTTTGCTAAAATAATAAATAATCAATTTATACTCATAATGCGTATGATTTCACAATTTTGATCTCACTGTAGCTTTCGTCATTTTTCGAATAATCCTTACGTTGATTTTGTTTCTCGGAATCATTCTTGCTCTGTTTCAGCCTGTTAGAAGCTATCAGTCTTATCCTTGAAGGCACTCAGAACCTCGTAGTTCCGATCCTAACCAGCAACAACACCAATAAACCAAAGAAAAAACAAGCCCAAAAGACCTCTTCAATCTGCTCCAGCTACCACGACGGCCGAGAGTTCTGTTGGCTCACCCAAGAAGACATAATTCGCTACCTCCTGAACTCCATCGGCTTTTTCTCTCCTCTCCCAGCTCTCTCCATCAAATCCCTAGGCATCATCAACACCGACATCTTATCCATCGCATACACCGATCCAGCTTCCTCTGCAATCAATGGCATCTACGACGCTCTAATCCACCAAACTTCCGTCGCCGTAATTGATGACGATGGAGTGATAATCGGAGAAATCTCTCCGTCAACACTTGCAAGCTGTGATGAAACCGTCGCAGCCGCAATCACAGTTCTATCAGCTGCCGATCTAATGGTTTACATCGACCGCTGTGGTCCGCCAGACTACATTCTCCAGCAAGTGAAATCGAGGTTACGAAATCAAAATTTGGAAGGAATGCTGGCGTTATTAGGTGAATTGCCGGTCTCTTCGCCCATTCCTTCTTCATCCGCTTCTTCATCCGACGAGGAGTCATCTTCTGTGCTACGATCCCGGAAATTTGGGAGATCCGGGAGCTTCTCTGCGAAAACGGTGAAGACCGCAGAGGCTATAGTTTGTCATCCTGAGAGTTCGCTGGTTGCTGTGATGATGAAGGCTCTAGCTTACCGGATTAATTACGTTTGGGTCGTTGAAGATGATGGAAGTTTGGTGGGAATCGTCACATTCCCCGACATATTGAAGGTTTTCCGGGAACAGACTCAGGCGATAGCCAATTAGGAAAACCGTCGGTTTTCTTTTATTCCATTTTTCATTTTCTCATCTTCCTAAAATCAGATATTGATGTGTGTGAACTGTGACCTGTAGAGACGTGGAACAATAAGAAAGGGAAATTAGTGAAAGATTACTGGTCTTGCAGTGAGATGTTTTGCGATTTCTACTCAGATTTTAGGCTATTATTTGTGTGTATGTTTGTAAGACTGTATTTTACATTTTTTCTGCAGAGAGTTTGGTTTGAAGAGTTGGATTTTTTGGGCCACTATAATTATTTTACTTCTATGTGTGGGATGTGCTGACAAAAGCTGAAACATCCATACCTCTGTACACATGCTTTTCAGCGAATTTGGATTTACATGTAAATGCCAAGCTGTACAATCTCTCTTTGTACAGTTCTTGGATGGTCTTCTTGTATTGCACATCGTATGCATAATTATTATGGATGAACCGTTCAAAATTATTAGACTTTTCTTCCTCTAGTTTTTGAATTTTTTTTATGTGCTTAACCGTCTTTGCCAAATGTTTTTAGCAACTGATTGTACCTATGCACGAGATATTCTCTATTGAGAAATTCTTTTAGCTAATAGAATAGAAATTTTGACAAAAGAAAAGCAAAATAAAATCAAATAATAGTGCAAAAAATGAGTACAACAAGAAGTTTTCCTTGCCCAATTCTGAAGGTCGTTAAAACCTGTAAACTCAATTATTAGTAGGTCGTTGGCGTGGTTTGATTGAAATTATTAACTTTGTATACGCAGTTGATCCGCAGGAGTTGAAAGCTCTTTTTACACAATGAGCTAAAATCTTGACTTGTGGCCATGGTTTATGCCTCCCATGTCATGTCCACTTTGTAGAAGATTGTCCTAGCTAGTCTTTCCTAAAGCTAAGGGATAAGCAAGGATACATGTGCAAAAGCACAAAAAGTTAAAAACAAATAGTACAAGTCATTCTCACCCTTATATACCAACGTGATAAAGACGTCGAGGAGACCAAGGAATCTGATAGCAATAGTGGTCCTGGAGAGGAATTGATGTTTAGTATTTTATCAAGGTAAGAACATAATTAGAGGTGACCCTTCACTCACTAATGGCCCAGTTCCTGATGAACAATTTATTATCAAATTTTTGTAATGACTATTTTTCTAAGTTTTTTATTTTTTTGGTCGTCAGAAGGGCCAGTTTAAGGTTTACCATGAATGCATTAATTGCACATAAGTTATAATTATAAAAATAAATTTAGCAAATTTCCAAATAAAATTCTCAATTTTTGACATACGTATTGATACTAAGGGCGTCTGCAATGCCTGAGCGGGCATTGAGCGCCAGCTCAGGCATTGCAGAGCCACCTATTAAAAAAAAATTAAAAAAAAATAAAAAACAAACAAATGGGCATTGAACGCTCGGAACTGTCCGAGCGCTCAATGCCCAGGGGAGTTGGTGGCGCTGACGTGGCACTCCATTGAGCGCCACGTCAGCGCCACCAACTCCTCATTGCAGATGCCCTAAGTACATATCTAAGTACAAACAGGCACTATCTCCAGTGATGTGCATCGGAACAAAGCTGAGAGTTACAACTTTCTCCTCTTGCAAACAAATGACAACTTTCCCTTCCCAAATAAAAGCGTTAGGGCCATCTCTAACCCTGGGAGCAACCCATATTTGACGTGGCATTGTTCAACAGTGCCAACTTGGTGCTAGTGTTTTTCTTTTTTTTTTTTTTTTTTTTTTTTTTTTGTTTCAGCTTTCTTTTTTACTTTTATTTTCAGTTACAATTTTTTCATTAAAAATTTATTAGTAAAATTTATAGCTTTTTTAAGTTAAAAACTCAATTATTTAAAAGCTTTAGTTATGTTATTTATTTTTATATATTTATATTATTTATTTTTACTATTTTATACATATTTTTGTTCTTTATTTTTCAAATAAGCATGTTCAAATGTATTTATTTATTTTTTCTAAAATTGGTATTTTTCTTTTATATATATATATATATAATTTTAATACTATAAATTTGATATTAGATATGAAATTGAATTAAATAATTTATAATTAATTAATTTTAATTAATTATTATATAATAAAATAATTATTTAAATTTTATAGTGTATTATTTATTATGTATATATTAATTAATAATAAAACACAATATTGAGTAAATAAGTAGAATAAAATTTATGTATAAAAATATAATTTTTAAAAAAATTAAAAAGAGGTAAAAAAGAATATTTTATAAATATTTCTTTTAGAGTAAAAAATAGAATAATGAGTTAGAAAAGAAGCTATTGTTTAGTGGTGAAGGAACTTCAAAATGAAATAAAAAATAAAGTTAGAGTTAGAGATGCCCTAACAAAACTATAAAAGTTAATTCCTGCAGTCTTCATCATTCGAGCCTTTTTACATTTTTCCTCATTGTACTCAATTTTTTGACTTATTTGAGAATTCCTGCCTTTTGAAAAACATGTGAGCATCCTCTAACTTCAAGAGCTAATAAACCAGAATCCTTTAACTATTATCTCAAGGCGAATTTGACTCATTGTGCTCTTTAGACCCAATTTCCCTCTTTAATTAGCTTGAATTATTAAATTTAAATGAATTTTCCACTATCGTTTGGGATTTTGAATTTTATTGGGAGGGGGATTAAAGTTCAGTTCTGTTTTACAGGGTCAATTGTCTTAAAGAATTTGAAGACTCTTCAGTTTCAATTTACATATTAGTACAAAATTAAATAATAGACCTTATAAATTCTACAAAACAAGTCATCAACCAAAACAAGTAACCAATTGCTAGCAAAAGCACCACATACTTCAAAAACAATAAACACAACCAAATACTTCGAAAGCCATACAAGAAAGACAAGGAAAACAATAGAGAGCAAATATTCAATGGAACCTACAGCTCAATTAGGATTCTGGGATCTTTTCTTTCAAATATTTCAAAACGGCTTTGGTCCCTCGGTCCAAAATAACCCGTCGGATGCTGCAAGAGTTTCAAATGTAACTTACACCCATGTGTAAAACTAACATGAAAGGTTTCAAAAATATATGAACAAACCAAAAACAGATCAGTCAAGTAAAGAGCAGAAACTTTTCCAAGTGGAAAATATTAATTGCTCAACGCTGGACTGCCCAATTTATCCATTATTGACATAATAATATCATACAAGAGAAGATAAAAAGGGTAATATTCAGGGTAGAAAAAGACAAGATTGTTGTTTCTTGAAAGTAATGTAAACTGCAAAAGCGAGAGATAATTGCTTACCTTCTCAATGGGTTCCCATCAAGTCTCAAGGCCTGCAGGCTTGATTCCAGTAGACCCTGCATGAGAAAGCTTCTGTTTTTATAACAGAGAAATAAGTAAAATGCTAAAATCAAATATGATGATTAGCAATTTTGCGCTACACTCCTTCTGCAACGTGCACAATATTCAATGGCAAAAAATTCTAGAACTTGAATTCAGCATCAAGTCATAAGAATCCTAAATCATTAACATCCTCTGAACTTCTGAATTATAACAAAACCTAAAACCAAATAAGTATGCATCCTGACCAGCTCTGGAGGAAGTGCCGCAATGTTGTTATCCGTCAGATCAATCTCGGTCAGAGAACTGAGATTCCCAAGTTCCTGCAAGTCATTAAGAGAAATAAGTTTTTCTTTCTTTCTTCGTTTTTTATTTCTATTTTATTTTTATTGCCTTTAGTTACCATTACAATGTCATCATTATATTTTGAATATATTTTACCTCTGGTATTGATATGAGAGAATTTTGGCCTAAGTCAAGAATTTGCAGCTTCTTTAGGTTCAGTATTTCTGAAGGAACTTCTTGTAGGTGCATCCTTCTGTAGAATGTAGAATCCAAATTTAAAAGGAGCTGTTATAAAAGTAAAATTTCACAAGAAGAAAAAGTAGAAAAGATACTGATTTCTAGTAGATTCAGACCTCAAGTAAAGCTCCTGTAACTGCTGCAAGCAAGAAAGTGAAGGAGGTTTGGGCAACGATCCTAAGTTACCACTCAAATCCAGTATCTGGAGTTTAGATAGACCTTCAAACCCATCTGATGGGATCTGCAAGTTTCAGTAGACAAATATAACTCAGAGTAACCACAGCAACAAAAGCACAAAGATCAAGCAAAAATCATGACGTACAACAAATTCCCATTTTCCCATCAAGCTAACGGTACGAAATAAATTAAGACTGATTCGTCGATCAAAAATACTACATGAAATCTTCGATTTTTTTCCCTCTTCCTCTATCCCTTTCCCATTTTTGGCTTTTGGTTGACTTTCTGATGCCTTGCTTTAAATTGACTGCCACCTAGTCAAATAGTAGATACTCTAGAATAGCTTTTAAATTGCTCTATGTATTAGTGTTTAGAGGTCCTTAGTCCATTTCCAAAGTCATTGATGCTTCTACAATATGCTGAGAAAGGAGACATGTTATGCAACTAGAACTCTATGCCTTAATGAACTCAACTCAGATTATATATATCAAACTTAAGCAAAATTATGAAATTCAAAAGATGTATGGTAAGTTGTTCACTAAAACTGTTCAAATCTCTCAAGGTTGGATCCTCAAACCAATAGCAAGCCCTAAAAAGAAGCATTACCAATATCAAATTTCTTCCGCAACAGCCTCTAGACATCTTAATAGACTTGGATCATAGATAGAAGATTCTAAAATCATGTGCCATGTACCTGAGCTAGGCGATTATTGTCCATCTTCAAACACAGAAGATCAGTGAGTGATCTTAAAATTAAACCTGGCCATTCTCCTATCTTATTTCCTGATAAAATCAAAGCCTGCCAATTACAAACAAATATTGAGATAAAAGCAGAGACTTATTCAAATACAAACACAGTTCCTATTCACAAGTCAAAACGTCAAAAAGCCTACAAAAAATAACGCCACATGTTCAGTCCAAGAACTGAGCTCAAGAAAAAAATAAACTGACTTTTTTTTCTTGGATAAGAAAGAAGCAAATTCACTAAAAAATAAATGGAATAGTACAAAAAGAGGACAAGAAGTCCTTTTGTAATACTAGAGCATATAGGAAACAAGAAAAAAACCACTAAAGGACTTCTCGAGAAGAAGCCAACAAGAAGCATCAAGAAATTTGAAGAGAATAAAATAAGTGCTGTTATTTTAGCCACAATACCTTGAGATAAAAAATGCACAAGCCCATAGCATCACTCTTGGAAAAGGTTGCCCTCCATGGTTATTTTTGTTAATTGTTCTTTCTCATTGTGAGTTGTCAAAAAGAAGTTTTTACAGGATTGAATGCAACAGGAAATAGTCAATTAGGGGTGGGTTCCATACAAGAAAGAATAAAGATCTCAGGCCATCCCTTTTTCATCAGCAAACACAAAAGAAGTGAGCTTTGCTGTTTTTTTATCCCTGTCCTGGTTGCCAAATCTCAGTTCTTACGTTTCCCTGTTCATCATATTTTTATGCCAAAATGAAATGAAATGATGAAATTACCTGCAGAGATGCACATGAGGAAAGCTCGTGCGGTAGCTCTTGAATTGAGTTCCTAGAAAGATCAACTTTCAATACTTCTCCTGATCCCCACACTGCAGAAGGCACAGCACACAAGCCTAATCCACTCAAAGAAAGTTCCTGGCAACAATAAAAACAAAAAATGTCAATGATGCAAATGAAGAAATCTAAGCTTCTCATTGGTAGGCCGTAGACGGGACAACAGCCAATATTAGTCATATGCGGTGCACAACAATGTTTCCACTCAGCAAATCCCAGATCCAATGCTGAAAATCAATCTCTGACTTAATCATCAAAATCTCAACAACAATTCTTAGGCCATACTGGGAATAAATTGCAAGTTCCTCCGATGGTTATGTGACCGTGAAACAAGTGGTCAACATTTGATATGAGATGCCCATCTGGGACCAATGGATGGGAAAGCTCCTATGCTTCCATGTAGTGAACAGGTCTCACCAAGATTATATTTAAGCTGTAGCACGACTATATGGTGACAACTACAAACCTTGGAAGAAAGAGATGATCGAACAGCTATTGAAATATGATCTTCTTTTGTGGGAGTAGAACCAGCTTCACCCTCTACATGAGAAATTTTACACATATTAAACTCAGTAAAGACTTTTCCATATATATATAATAACAATAGAATATTAGCAGTTCATATTTGAAATTGAACTTGAAAATTGCAATTGACAAGTTTAAAATTAGTCATAAAATTAAAACAAAGAAAAACAGGATCTTCAGAAGTTACCTTCATCAGCAGAAAGTCTACTTCGAAGATATCTCAACAACATAGGTGTCGGCCCAGACACCAGTGAGCTGATAAGAAAGGTATGTCAGGAAGACATAATTCAACCTAGAATACAATTTAAGTAAAGGACGTGTAAGCACTTTGAACCTTCTAATAGTTCGCAAAGGATTGCCAGTCAGCAACAGCTTTCTAAGAGTCATCATGTTGCCTGCATAGTAAATTAATGCAGCAGTTATTTAATTTTTTTAAAAAAAAAAAACTACATTAAGTTTAAATATCATCAATTTCCATGCAGTTCAAGCAAGCAGTAAGGGACGCATATCTTGGCTAAGTAAATAGTTTCAAATAAGAATTACACAAAACATACAGGTGTTTGGAACAACACATTGACAGGGAACCTACTGTTGGAAGTCTTGATAAAATAAACCAATCAAGATGCATATCATACCTTCATTCCCTTGACTGCCACAATCTTTTTTCAGGATTCAGACAGTCCAAAATAAAAGAAAGGTTCCATTTCTAGCATTCAACAAGATATCTAAAATGAAGGGGTCACTTTTGGTCTACCATATGACATAAGCAGCAGCCGTTTACCGCAGAAAATGTCATGAGAAGAGAGCATATGATTCTCACCCCCTATGATCTAATTTAGGAATAACTATAAATCCCACCAGCGATAGCAATGCAAATCCATCTCCAACTTTATATGTGTAAACTTACCAATTTCAGGAGGCAGACCAGATAATGAATTATTTGACAAATCCAGAACTGAAAGACGCAATTTGCATGCCTCCACAGGATATTCCTTCAACTGCATGTGTTAGAGCAATCAGTATCTACACTTTTGTTTAGAGGTTCTTTTGCCAGTTGATAATCTACAGTGCATATATAGCAAAAGAAAATTAATCTATCTAAATCGCAGGGAGAAGTAGTTTTGAACTACTTAATAACCAATTAAAAAAACTTTTTTTTTTTGAAAAGAAACCAATTAAATAAACTTAAATCAGATAAGTAGATAATTAAGAAGAAAAAAGTAACCACCTGATTTGAATGGAGATCTAACGTCCCCAACTTGGAGAGGGCCCCTAACTCTGCCGGCAAAGAAGAGAGTATATTGTTTCTAAAATTGAAAGTAATGAATGAAACCAGTCATAAAGCTGTATCGATTGCTTAATTCCATAACATATAAATGGAAATGGAAAATATATATCACCCCATATAAAACTCAGTGAGAGAAGAGCAACCCATGATTGACTGTGGGATAGAGGATATTCCTGTACCATTAAACTATTAGGTTTAGTTCAGGCTCAATTTAAGAAAACAAGGAGCTAATCCCCTACATACATAGAAAGTTGGAGTTCAACTCCACTCACTGTTTTGATGAAAATCAAGGCGAATAAGTCGTGTAAGGATGCCAATATTCTCTGGGATACTGGCTAGCAGATTATTTGCTGTAGGTTAAACAAAGGTAAAACTTCAAGATTTAGAAATAAAAGTTATAATCTTATATTAACATCCCTGATAGCAAAAGTATGGATCACTTACAGGCATTAAGTTCTGAGAGCATCGTCCATGATAATGTATTATTTGCACATAAGATCGTTAGCTTGTTTCCCTGTCATATTTGGATATATGTCAAATGCTAAAATCTACTGAAAAAATTAAGTACAAAATATATGAAAAGGAGAAGAGTAACAACTGCAACATCAAAAAATGGTTGAATATAGCGACCACCTCCACATCCAACTTCATCAATTTTGAACAGCTGTTTAACTCTTTTGGCAATCCGGTTATACAATTATTGGATGCCTGAGGAGTGAAAAGCATGAACAAATTCAACATCTCATTAATATTGAAAAATAAAAATAAAAAAATAAACTACGACACATTGCATTGATTTTTTCCCAAGTAGTCCTAGTGCTAGTATAAAATAAATGTTATAACAGTCATGCAAATCATTTTCTCAATGGCATATTGTTCAGATAAATAAAAATAGGAACAGTGGGGAATAAACTAATTTTGATTGGTAAAACCAAAAAAAAAAAATGCACTTCTATAATTCTATGAATTTATTCATCCACCTAATTGCTATTTCTACTTTTGAAATTTTGGATAATAGTAGTAACAGGATACTGCGTCTAATATAGAATCTTCCAGAAGATTTTTTTTTTTTTTTCAATTAGACCACATTAGAACTTTTTTAAGTTAAAGGTTAGACAAGACAATTTCAATAAGACAAATGGCGAGGGCTCACAAATTGCTAATTTCTCATCAATGATCCTTAGGATTTGCTAGTCATTTTCATCATTCTAGTCTTTTTCAAGATTGATCTCAGCCATCATTAAACACAACTGCATTTTCTAAATTTTGGATCACTGTCTACTAGTCTGCCCATTCTCCAATCTGTCATTGTTTAGAAGATTGCAAGGTAAAAATATGTTTCAAGATTTAAATCTGCTTATCCCAAGGAAATTGTATTCTCCTTACCACTATTATCATTTAGTTGTGGAACTGATTGTAATGGCACGCTAGATAGAGTAGGATTATTTCTATAAAAATAGATAGAATGATAGGATAGGATAAAATAGGATCAAAATAGAGTTATGTGCATTCTACTTACCCCCATTCTCATTTAATTGAGAAATTTCTCATAATTTAATAAAAACTAAGTGGGCCTTCTTTTTTCCTCTCTTTGTGGCCAGTTGATGTCTTGCACATCATTATGTAGAACCTAACCATCATACCAAACCCTAGGGGTTACTAAGTATCTAAATAGCACCAAACTGTTTTGAGGCCTGATAAATCAAACCTAAATTCTAATTGGCAAATTGTAAGATTCAAATTTGCATTCACAAATACAAATATGAATAGCACTGCATATATTAAGTATTTATAGAGTTATGAGGGCGCTGGTGTTTTACAGCTGATTAACATCGTAAACCAACTCTCTATGTACAACTGGCTATTAAAATTTGCTTGACAGTTGATATGGACCAATTCACTCAAAATTCTAACTAGTTCACTTATGATTCAGAAGTTCAACAATTTAAGAATCCAATTCAAATCATTTTGGGGTGAACTGAATAGATAATGTTACTTCTTACTGATTTGGATCATGAATCTAACAACTACGGTTTATACTAGTGCGCACATATTTCAAGTCCTAGTTTGACCAAGTGGATCAAGTCCAAAACGGGATCCAATAAAATGAAGGTTGCTATCAGCTCTAAATGTCATCTAGGATTAGCTACTTGGGGAAATGGCCAAGTAAACTTCAGAGTAGTGTGACTCGGTCTTCCAACCAGTCATCCAATTATGCATACAAAGAATATAATGAAATCGTGTTACAGAAGGGAATAACTTTCAATATGTGACAAGTATTTGTTTCTTTTAGGTGAACTTAGAACAGTTAGTGTTACTCTAATGTGCTATTCACATGTTGTATGAGTTTGGCTGGATTGTTTTCTTTTTCATTACTTTCAATTTGGAAATCTCATTTATATTCTGGTTCTGGACTATATGTCCCCTATGCACATATTTCAGTCTTTTTTTAGTACAGTTTAACCTCACCAAGTACCACAATCAAAACCAAGAACATAAACTAAAGAGAGAGAGGAGACACCAGAGTCAATTTATGTTGATGTTCTCTTCGGAAAATGAATCCTGGGTAACAAGTAACCATGGTAGCGTGGTAATAAGATTGTGTACCGAAGAGAAGGGATGGACAGGATGAATCGTCCTTGTCAAATCAAGATAGTTTCCTAACCATAATCAAGAAGCATTTGCTTGCCTAAGCTTTGCACTTGAACTCGTCTAGATTATACCCAGATCTTGATAAATCTTTCAATCTTCTGATGAGTAAAGTAGTCAATCAAATCATCTTCAGCACATGGAGTATTAAATATTCAACATTTTAACTTATATAATGGTGACCACAACATAGTAAGTATGTTATGGGCTTATGCTACTTCCCCTTTGACTTCCATCTAGTATTCATAACATATAAACACAATTGGAAAAGTCATAAAAAGATTTTGCACTGAAAAGAAAATTAAATTTATTCATGTTTAATAATTGGAAGCATTGCATGTCTAATTGATTAAACCTAAGAAGTACCTTAAGGTCTGACAAATCGAAGCATCTCCCAAGAGAGCTTGGAATTTCCCTAAGTTTATTGTTTGAGCAATCAAACCTGCAACCATATCAAACAAACAGTAACTATAAAGGATGAAACAGATACTTATTGAAAAGGATAATGAGATGCCTGCATTTCTTTAGTATAACCTAAATATACATTTTACTTTCGTTCGAACTATTTCAAATCCCAATAATTTGTTCACAGTCCCATTGAAAAGTAAAATACATTCAATACTATGAAATATACAAGATGCATTTCTTTTTTATTGAACCAATGAATCAAGCTATTCTCTACAGCAAATGATCAAGCAGCCTGTGTCATTCAACAAAAGTGACGCTTAATCCTAATTATAGTCAATCACCTCTGGAGTTACAATTTAAATTTTGATCTCATGTGCTTATATTCTAGTGAAATGCCATTTACGTGATAGCTCCTACCAGCTCAAATTATAAATTTGTTGCATACAACATTAGCATTGGTTTGTCTAGAATAGAAGGGATTGCCATTCTAGACAAACCACTAATTATTGCAATCACTCACACATTCAAAATTGCAATCTCTCATTATTGTCACAAAGTTTTTCTTCTAAAGTCCTACCCAGATTCCCAAAGCTACATATGTGGAAGATCAAAGATTGAAAGAAAAGGGAGAAAATAGTTACTTGACAAGAGATGTTATTGATCCAATCTCTTCAGGTATATTTCCTATCGAGTTAAATGACACATCTAGTGATTTCAACATGTGAAGCCTGTAAGAAGAGCATAATTGGTCAATATCATCATAAATACAAGAATAGAAAAACAACAATAACATCATTCAAATCAAGGCAATGGAAGTGGTAATCAATTACTTACTCTCCTACGGAAGCCGGCAGGATAGAAAGCTTGTTATGACTGATATTCAGAGTAGACAGCAACGATAAATTTTTAATATCTTCTTTCAATACTTCAATGTTATTATGAGCCAAAATAAGCTTTTGTAGCTCCACCGTCTGCAAAATTGTGAAACAACCTTTTCATAAACAAACTTTAGCTGATGAGATAGAAGTCTACAATCATGGACCTTGATTTGCTGGGTCGCATTTTTCACCACCTCCTACTTTTCATAAACAAACTTTAGCTGAGAATAATTACCTCCCACCATTTTTCGTCATCTCCTACTGAATCAAAATTTCCATAAACTTCTTTAGGAATCTCCCTGAAAAAAAACAAAGGTGAAATCTTGATGAACCCAATCTTATATTTGTATAAATCATCATATAGAGCAGATTTACTGGGTCAACAACATCCATAACTCTTCTCATTAGGAGCTTTCTTCTATATCCATTGCATTAAAAAATGAGGCTTACTTCTTATATTCCTGCTTCTTAAACCTTACTCAAGAATTTTTTAAACATAAAAACCATAAACAGGAGAGAAGTATTACATATCACTAAATAAGAATTTTTATCCTTTTTCCGCTTCTTAGGTAGCGTTCAATCTTTATCATTTTCGTACTTCTTACTTGACATTTCTTAGAATAAAATGACTACGATTAAAAAGAGAACAAATACACCACAAGATACCACCAAATCAAGAAATTTTTCATCTTTTCCGCAAATCTGCCCCAAATTTTCAGCAGAAACTTATATCGCAGACCTTCAAAATCACCATTCTACACGAGCAGCAGTATCGAGACACGATTAATCACTATTAAAAACTGATATTTGTAAACCTCTCGAAGACTGGTAGTAGTGGAAAACGAACTAAAAGCATCAAGCAGATGCAAAGTTTTATGCTCGCAGTAAAAAACAATCGAACAAAAAAAAAAAAAAAAAAATCTTACCTGAGAGACCGATTTGAGAGATTGAGAGAACCGGAAGTTCTCGCAGCTTTCAGGATCCGATCCATGAATTTCCAGATGAGTCTGCTTTTCCTGCTTCATGTGCTTAAAGATCCATGGTTCCGTGAAATATCGTCTTCGCAAGATCTATTTATTTAGATCGATCGATTTACTTCCCGCTTTTTTGAAAAAAGAAAATGAAATATACTTATAGCAAATACTTAGATTTTTTTTTTTTTTTTTTTTTTTTTTTTAGGAGTGGAGGAGCGGGGGAGGTGGAAATAAATATCAGCTAAACGACCTTCTGTCAATTAAAAAAATAAATAATAATAATAATAATAATAATAAATACAACTAATTAATGACTTTATTATTTATTAAATTATCTAAAAAGGTCACTTTTCTTACATATTAAATTGAACAAGGGTATGTTTAGAATTAAAGCAGAATCTCCATTTCAAATTATGGTATTTACTGTTATTTTTTGAATTGGAGCAATATTTTTCTCTTAAATTTGTATCCTATATTTTAATTTAAATTAATAAATATTCAACCTTGTTAATGTAAAGCTGATATTTTTTTTTTCAATGTTAGTCTAACCCATTCTATTATTTTAGTAATACTTTCACATTATATAAATTTTAACACTAAATATAACTTCATTTTCAATCCATCAACCCTATTTTCTAACTCTAAATATACATTGTTTGCTACATAATTTTTTTAATAACAGAAAAATACGAAATTAGTTCTGATGGGAAGGCCTATAATGTGAATGCGCGCGAATCAAAACATAGCCATTCATTCACTGATTAGAAAGAGGCTATCCGTATACCAATCCATCCCTCCCTCTCTCTCTCTCTCTCTCTCTCGTTTGCCAGTGCTTTCCCATTTCTCCGTTCTTGCAGACTCCTCGTTGCCCTATTCTCTCCTGCGCTATGGCTTCAGCTTCTCTTCGTCTGGCCAATTCATCCCTTCAGGTTCTTCTTCATCTATGCAATTTCTCTCCTTTCGCTTGTGCTTTTATTGTGAAGTTTCGTTTAATTACTATCGACCTCCGTTATGCACGCTCTTGAGCAATAGTTGTATGTTGTGTACGTTCTTTTAAATTTATAGACATAAATGTATATAAAAATGTATTAATTAATTAAGTATTTAGCAAAATATAATATAATCTATTACTCCATTATTCATATAAAACAATGAATCTATTACTCCATTATTCGATCCATTTTTTTTTTTTTTTGAATCTATCTTCTTGACTCTTTTAAAATATAATTCGATTCTTGTCGCTTTTTTGCACTTTAATTCGGTCTATCTAACCCTTATTTATAACAAAAATTGATCAACCGATATTCGCAATAACGTGAACATACATCCAATCAATCTTCGTCTAGCAATCAATCTTCAGTATTCAATGTAACATGCAAACAATCATTCAAATGATAGTCCCTTGCCCTTAAGGTATAATTAATCAACCAATATTCAGAATAATCTGAGCATACATCTAATTAATCTTTGTGACTCGCATGTGATCAAATAAATAATAATTGAACTTTTGATTTGTAAATGTTTAATCTTAGTCAAATTAAATGCTCGATAAAATAAAATTTAATCAAACTTGTATTTAATTCTCAAGATAAAAAAATTTTTACTCGATGTCTCAATCTTTTTACTTTAATCTTTATTTTAAACTTTCTTATTACGTTACTTAATACTCATCCATTTTTTCATACTTCAATTGAATATACACAAACCTTATTTATAATAAACAATAAGTGAACTTATAATATAATATAAACACTGAATTAGAAATTTAATACAACTAGAAAATTTAAAATTAAGAACTTTAAAAATTAGCATTCTTCTTATTCTACTTGTTTATAAATTACATACTTTTTTCTTTCAAGTTCAAGCTTAAATTCCAATAACCTCTACCTTCGCAAGACCACCAAGTAATTAACCTTATATCTCCATAGAAGCACGCAAACACTTATTCGAACTTTAATCTCACGTTGTTAAGATGCAAGTAATCAACCAATATTTTTGAATAATAAGAACAAACACCCAATCAATCTTTACAACCCAAATGCAAACAAAACATTCATCACCGCTACGATCAGACCGATAAAACTTTTGATCACACCTGCACTTGATACCAATTTATTCAGTTTTACAACCTTAATCAATCAATTAAATATCTAGCAAAATATAATATAATTAAACTTTTATTCAATCTTCAAAAACTTTCTTACACAATGATCAATCTTTTTTTCAATTTTTTCGTCTCTATACTTAAATCAATCTTCTCAACTATCTCAGTATATAATTAAATAATCATTCATTTTTAACACTTCAATATAATCTGTCTGACCCTTATTTATAATAAATATTAAAGAAACTTTTAAAATAACCGAAACACTAAAGTTATAAATCTAATACAATTATAAAGTCTAAAAATTAAAAACTACTAAAAAACTAATGCACATTTTACTACTTGTTCTCAAATTACTTATTTTTTTTTATTTTGAGTTAAGTTAAAATTCTAATCATTTTCATATCGACAAAAAAAATTACTAAGCAATCAATTTCAATCTTCATTTAAACTATAGTCTCGTGCCCTTGAGATACAACTAATCAACTAATTTTCAAAATAACACAATAAAAAATCCAATTGATCCTCACAACCCACTTGCTAACAAACAACCAATCAATCTTTTAATTTGTAAATATTTAATCTT